>SCLD01048473.1:0-16512 GCA_004367895.1 Oikopleura longicauda | reverse complement strand
AAGACTAGAAATCGATATAATAGACGAAATATCTCGTCACTTATAGCGTCTTATAGATCGTGCGTGATTCTATATTTTGACTGGAACATAGATTCTAAGTGCGGCATAAACAAACAATATTAATGTTCGTTAGAACTCTCACCACACATAAACCGTTGCGATCAATATTAGAACCAATTTTCCGATCATCGAAAGTGGCGTCGAAGGAATGCCGTCGAATGGTATGTAAGTAGATGACAATAATTTACTCACTTATCCCGTCTCGGCTCTCACGATCTGAAGCCATGACGGCACTGGCCGTCTCACGTTTTTCACATTTAATCTATAATTTTCATGTAACTTCTCCCAGCTACTCCCCTTCTGAAACCTCCCATCTGAACCGTCACTTTCGACTCTCTGAGTGTGTGACGCATTTGGCTTCTTAAAAAAAAGTCCCTGAAATTTCCCCTATCAACGAGCCCCATCAGGCGAAAAGGAACGGCCCGGTGTGTGTTTGAGGGGGCATTATCCCCGGAAAGGAGCATAACACAAAATACACAAATGCGCGAGCGCGTGAGTGTGCCGTTTCGGGTCCAAAAAAATGGGCTCGATTGATGAATTGAAAGTTAAAAATGGACCAGCACAAAAAATGAGGGGTCGATGCTACTTGAGTCGAATGAAACGTGAGTTTAACGGATTTATGATAGGGACAAAGATAAATCTGATTTGAGCACATCACCGGGCCCAGGGCCTAAAACGAGCACATTAACATCGTAGCTTATTGACTCAACGGGACTTTTTTTCTTAATCGATCGCATATAATTAGATGACACTTAAACTTAAAGTTTAATATTTAAATAATGTCCGGGCCTATCTTTTTGCTCGAACACCTTCCAAAGGGAGCCCCCTCACGCGCCCCTCCCCAATCGCCATGTTTTAGAGTGAACAAACCTTCTCTGCGTCATCAGCTGACTCCAGCTGTTGCTGCTGCTCTTGTTGATGCAGTTGTTCATTCTCAAACTCCTCAAACTTGACCATTTACTCTGAATGTTTCCTTTCTCTTTGAATGTATAATTCAACTCGACGAGAGATTGAATGTATAACCCGATCTGGAAAAAAAATCGAAACCGGTTTTGGCCTCTGAAAATCGAAAACAGATGGAGAATAGTGAACAAAAAATTGAACGAGACGCGTCGGACGGCTGAGTGTGAAAACAAAAAAAACGAAATCGACGACGCAGACTGTGTGTAACCGTAATATGAGTGTCACGTCAAGTCAGGGTAACGCACAAATGTGTCGAAACGGATGACTCTAAATGAGCACAATGAACGCACTGGCCCACCTGTGATAACCTGGCCATCACTTGCGTTGTCAAGTTCGATTCATCTAACACGACGTTTAGCAGCTGCCACAGCAGCACCAAAACTCTAGACAATCAGCCATAATGTTCGGCTTTAGACACCCCTAACACCACATTGAATGCGCGCGAAAGCTGGTGCGCTTATCATGTTCCAGAAACGGTACACCCACAGATCGGTGGTGGTGGTACACGTTGAGAAATGTCAAATTGACTAAGTCCATTTTACGGTGTTATTGGGTTTTTCAATATTCCACAGTCGTGCGCTCGTCGTGCTCACACCAGATTTAGGCGCTAAAAGCCTCAGCTCAATACTAGACGAGTGCGAAAGTGGATTTGCATTGAACGGGGTATTCCGTATTTCACACCGTATCTGGCGCATCGAACTTGGCATTCTAATCTTTATACATATATATTCAGGCTGCTGCAGCCGAAAAAAACGGGGGGATGAAGAGACGAAAAGGATGACAGCGTCTTCATGGGAAGACCTGAGTGGCTTGGATAAATAAATTTAGCCATGAACTTCGCTTTTAACGACATTATATCACTCGATTAGTCAGTAGCTAACCAGGGAGCAGGTTTTCGCCACTCTTATCAAACTGTGGCCCGTTTTAAGTCGAGTCTCAAGAAAAATAGACTTTTTTATTTTATCGGAAACGCCAAAGCATACACTGACACTCAAGTGTGCATTCTGGTGATAAGCATGTTGAGTTCATTAAACATTTACACAACACAGAAAAAACTTATCAGAACAGGTTAGCAGGTGGGTTAACAAGGAGGCCACCGACACCATCACCACCACCACACCATCGCGAAAACCACCAAAAAAGGATGCTCATGGTGTAATCACATTGTAATTTTGAGAGACCAAAACGCGCCCGAAACATTGATTATAATATATATCAATCATCTGTACTGGTCATCCGCGACTACGCTACGAGCGCGTACGTAAAAACGAACGTCACAAAGGGATGAGCCTTTCTGTCAGCCGATGATGAACAAAGTGTACACGTTTTTGGGCCCGCGCCGCCGAGATAGATAGTGGATACAATGAGCCACTGCTTTGCTGTGAACATCAAGCCACTTCTGGCCACCTTTTGAGTTAGTCGTCATCATCAAATTTCGCAATAAGACTAAGTGTGATCAAATGGGTGTGAAGTTCTGTGTTTGTGTGCTATCAGCTGTTTGTTCTGTGTTCAACACGGATCATTACTGATAGTCGTTCTTACGCAGAATTCGTACTCAAGATAGTGGTTTAGAAACTAGTATCAGTTGGAGTCAACCATCAGACTGTAACCATCTGAATGTTATCTATCTAGCGTTTCAATGAGTGCATGGACGCGAAGTTCATTTAGATGTGCGCCGATCAGTCACATTAATTTGACATGTCACTGTCAATCACCTAGACGGTGAGCATCAATCAGCTGAGCCAGAGAGATAGAAGCTCTTTTTAAAACCTTTTACATAAACGTCAATCGCGACACAAAACAAAAACGTGAATAGCAAATGGGTTTCGGGGCTTATCCAGCCCCTATTCTAAATGCAAATCCTCTTCTGCTTCGACATTTCATTCGGACTTTGACGATCGACGCTCAATATAAAGGTGAAATAATGAAGTAATTGAAGCATTTTAAGCATCGGTTAAGTGTCATTTCGCCCCGATTTGGGTGAAGTGTTACCAAATTCCCGATGTTTGAGAAACGTGTGTATAGTCCGTTGCCGATTTGTGCCGACGATTACGACCACTAATTGAATGTTCCGTGTAGAATCGTCTTTTGATCGCGAAGTTGACTTTTGACTGATTCAATTAAACACAGCCACCACCTCATTCTTCTTGGAGTCTTACTGACTTCTTATCCACACAAACAATGGGTCAAACAATGGGTACCTCATTTTGGTTCACGGAAATCGCAACCAATTAGTCCTGCCTCAAACTTTCGCTGAACGTTTGGAATCGGTACTATACTTATAGTACCGTCGATGCCCAACGTTGATGGGTTGAACATGTTCAACGCGCATCGTAAAAGCAAAGCTAAAATAACTGTAGGCAGAATCAAAATCATACCCAACCTGCCCAGCCCATGGCGAGGCACAGCCCAGCAAGAAATTTCAGACGTATAATTTTGAATGTTGTGTCACCGCACATTTTTGGCGACGATTTCTCACGTAACTGTTTAATCTACAACAGCTTTTGGGCCGGAGAAAGGTCCAATGGAATGTCAGGCTTCAACACGGACGATGTTCATTATTTTCGGCATGCATGTTGTGATTTTGAAATATATATAAAAAAGTGGAATGAACATCTAAACCTTAACACGTCATTTGATCAATTTAGTTAAGACCCTAACCCAGATTGACTCGAAAAAAATGTGCTTATGTTGTCAATAGAGGTTGCACTCAGTGGTTAGTTCGTGCAGTGGCGATCCCATGTGCCGAAAAGTGATTTTGGCAACAAGATCACTAGTTGTTCAACCTAATTTGAGCCTTCCCATTCCCCCTCAACTGCCCGCGCGATCTGACCACGTTTCCGTGTGGTTTATTACTAGCTAGTGGACAAGTTACAACTGCTACCAGGTCCACTCGAAAATCAGGACTTCTTCATATTGTATCGAATATTGAAAAAAATATATGAACCGTTAGGTTATCCAGACGCAACCGACACGCCACAGCGTCTAAATCAAAACGATCCGAAAGGTTTCATATGTCAACATATCGGACGCTGACCAGGTGTTTGACATTTAGAATTGCACATGTTTAGCGTAGCGAGAGTGAGAGTGTGTCAAGGAAAAAACGCAATTGCACGAGCCTAGAGCAGCACCGGATAAGATAAATCCCGGTGAATCGAACACCTCGTCAGGATAGCACGAACACGTGTACCGTCTCATTTAAAAAGTATCACTTTTTTTTCGCTAGGAAATCTTGACGGGCGTCTAAGAGAACAAAATCAAATATTTGTGGCATTTTTGGTCAAATAAACCAACTATGGGGGTGCTCTCTCGAGTCTTCTTCGGGTTGGCAAACCAAATTTGGTGTTTAGACTTTCGAAGGTTGAATTCAATTTTCACTCGTCTGACCCCCTTTTTTCCACACCCCGCCCGTGATTGATACAATACTCACCGCGAGTACGGCAGATAGCTCGAAATTGTCATAGTTTGCGTCCACATCGTTGCCCCTGATCGATGATCTTTTTTGTTGTAGTCAAGTCAACGTGATGATTAAATTCGAATAATGTCACCTTTTCACACTGCCCCCGAATCGCCCATTACCAGCGGTCACTGATAAGCCTGAACAATAAGCAAGATAAGTAATCAAGTTGCATCTAACAAACGCTTTCCGTTTCGGACTGGGGCTTCCGTTTTTCCCGGGCCCGATCTCGAACCAAAAAAAAAAACGGGACAAGATCCAGTCGTCCAAATTATGTAAATATCATTATAATCACTTTATGTTCGCCGCTTGTTCCAATTAACTCGACTGTTTTTTTAAGCCCATCACTCGATCAGCCGAGTGAAGCGATGACTACTACTTCTGTTTCTTGAGCTTCAGCTGCCTTTTGTTCGTTTTTTCACGGCGCATTACTGTAATTGACAAATCTCGGTTTCTATACGACTCGTTTAATCGCTCAATAATTGAATTAGCACTCATTAGGCGCACGGCTGCTGACTGGGCGTTATTTGATGTTCAAACGAATGAATTGTAAAGTTGAAATGAAATATGACAGTCAAAATTATGATGTTGCTATAACACCAACTGACACAATGGTGTAATGGCTATTTTGGCTGTTGACAGTGTCAAAAAGCGCATTTGAAACCGTTTCGCCGGAAACATCACAATTTCATCCAACTCATCAAACTTGGGCTGTGTTTAAGTAATGGCGTTAACCAACAACAACCTGACATTTTCACAGTTGCACCTCGCTTCACCCTTGGCCCAGCCTGGAACATCTTTTTTTATTCGCGCAAAACAATCTAATTTCTGTCTCGGCATTAATTTTCCGAGCGAAAGAAGCAACCAGTCAAAACTGACTGATCGGCGCGCTGTCCAGAGTGGACATCGTAGACAAAATCCCGATTTTTTCGGAACCCTTATTTCTATCCTGATCAATGGCTTAGTCCTTTCAGGTCAAATGTTAACGTGATCGGGGCACGATTCGCCCGGAAGTATTATGCGGCATTATACCAAACTCTGGCTACTCTGGCGCTTTCCGCAGATAAAATTGTATATTAAATTTAGCTGTCAAGCCGGTGGTTATTACTCGAATTTGACTCGCCGTTTTTTTTGTGATTCCGCATCCCCCTTTGCTTTTGTTCGTTTTTGTGGTTGAACCACAAATCAGGACAAAAAACTCAATCTGTATTATTAACCCCAGATGTTGACTTACCGGCGAACTTGGCCGCGATTACCCTGACCGCTAACTATTGTGGCGTTTCTAACTCAATGATATAGTTTAAAACAAGATGCCTTGATCATTATCTAGCTAATTATGTTAATTGATTAAACTTGAAGTTAAACAACAAAACGTGGAGTAGTATAAAGAAAAACGCGTACATAAAATGCGCCAATGCTTCTCTCGCCTGTTCGTCGGCGTTTAGCTGTGTACATGATTTTTTTGTGTTGCTGATGGTTCAATGAAATTACTCTACACGTGGCGAACTGAGTTCATCAATTACAAATGACTTCCGAGTCTTTCTCTCTCGTTGTCGACGATGTCCACGCATTTGCAAAAAAGTGATCAAGTGTCTGTGGCCTGAGCGTTAAAGTGCTGAGACGCCGAAAACTGAGTGAACATTTAATTTATTTTGTTTGAAAAATGACATTGGGTTTTTAATGCCCCTAGAAATTATCTACTTTGCAGAACAACACAGTGGTTGCGCTCGCCAACACTTTCTTTAGACTGCTGATTGACGAGATAAGCCGGTGCGTCGTGAAAACGCGCAATTTTCGACTCACACGAGGGAGGTCGACGATGAATGAGTACACTTTTTTTTGGTACGTTCTATAGAACGGAAGCAATTTGAGCTATATCAATGTTTAAATTGTTGAACGTTGCCTCGGCTAGGAGTTGTATAATAAACGCTGTTAAGGTTAAAATAAGGTTCGAAAAATTTATGCGAATAAAAGACCATGCGCAGCGGGCCACTGGCCCCGATACCGTGTTAACAATGGGATTGAAATCGGTCTATATGGTGCGGCATTACATGCACTCGGCGGTTTTGATACAATTTTTGTTCAGTACTTATAAACGATTGTACACGACACATAATATTCGGCGTAACGATAACGGTAATCTACGTAGATTTG
This sequence comes from Oikopleura longicauda, assembly GCA_004367895.1. NCBI lineage: Eukaryota > Metazoa > Chordata > Appendicularia > Copelata > Oikopleuridae > Oikopleura > Oikopleura longicauda. The sequence continues at coordinate 9,878 of SCLD01048473.1, read as the reverse complement.
CATTGACCTATTGCCTATTACAATATAGTCGATAAAAAAACTATGACTACAAACGTGAATGGGGTTATGCTAAATTATGTATATTTACTGTCTCCATGCCCGTAACCTAAACACGCTACCTACTACGCCAACCTCAATGGAGCTGAGAAAATGAATTTTTCTTCCGAATTTTCAACCAACAGTGACGTTTTCTCACATTTTGTAAAAAAATGGTGATTCAGGCCGGGCCGCTTATGGGCGAATTATACAGTTCACATAAACGACACTGTGATCTTGCCGACCGCTAAAAGTGGCGTTTCACAGTTTCACTTTTGAAAAATGTGGCCGCGCGATAGTAACGTAAGCGGCTGGGATCCCACCACCCACCACAGCTCACTTTCACAATCAAAGTTCAGACGAATGGGGTTTAGTAAAAAATCGAATTCCAAGTTCCTGAATTAATCGCCGGAAGTTTCGCTCAACCCTAATTGATAAATATCAAGTCAGGCCCATCAAGTGGCCCAGCACGACGTCAACAAGCCGAGCGTGCTGATTTTATCACTCGTTGGTTCTGTCGAGTGTCGTAATTGATGAGTTGGAGCTGAAAGTGTGATTTGATATACATAATGCGTTGACCACGACTGATAACAAATTCAATCATGCTCCTCTGCTCTAATCGGCCAGTGTGCGTTCCACGAATAAGTTTCAAAACCACGGCGAGCCTCGGCCCCGAGAATCACTCAGCTCGAGCTCGAGCTGGACGTTAACCCAACACACAGATGAATATTTGTCTAAAAATTGTTGTCCCGCATTCCGGAACTGAGTATGAACACTGTAACGTGATTACTCGGCGCAATGTTGAGTGGTTCCAGCAAATGCGGCCCTCCTCGAATCCGGTGGAAGTCAGCTGCACCATTCATCCTGGGGGTGGCGGTCATCGAAGCCCCAAACCCCATAATCTGCTTTTCAGCATGTTTTCTAACTACTTCGATGCTGCTGCTGCACGCATAATTGAAATTTATCTTTTCTCTTTCAAGCAGCTCAAAAAAGAGAGGGGAGGGGAAGCGCGATCGTCCGTTACGCTCGAATTGTTACCCCCTTTCGGCTCTTCAGTGTCTAGTTCACTTGAATATTTTTTAACGAAGAAAGAACAGCCGAAAATTCACGACTGACACTTCACTCGAATATGATACGTAACTATCAGCGGCAGGCAGCATTCACTTTGTCCTGTTTCTAACTCGGCTTTACGTGAATTTTTGTTTTTTACCCAGTGCCAAATTAGTACTTGTACCTATTCATTCGAGTTTAAAAACGGTCCAACATACGATTTATGTACTAAGTAATACGCACAACAAGGAATTTTTGTGAACAATTTCAAGGGCCGCTTATTTTATTAAAGTGCCAATCACTGCTAAACGCGGGAGTACTATAAAGTAGTACCACTTTCCATTGACGCGTCACTCTCAATGGGGTTTTTCGTTCAGGTTGAAACCACAGAAATCGGATCAAAGCACCAACCGAAATACGACGAGCAGCGACAATGATGTTTAATCAAGCGGTTTTGGGTTGCACACGACAGAGGTCGATAACAATGTACGACGCGGCGAAGCACGAGAGTCTCGAATCTATACATAGGATTTGTTTTTAGATTGACTGACGACTAAAACGGAAATGGCAACTAGTTTTAGAAGAACGTCGTCGTGTTTTGGGATCATGATTTTGAATGAAAAAAACTCAATAATGATGATGATGAGCTGTACAAACACATTATGCAAGCAGGGCAGAGGGGCAAACCACTGTAAAATTTAACCAAGTGTTTAAGTGGCCCTCAACGTGATTCATGCGCATTGTTGGCGGCATATATTGGGGGTGGGGTGGGTGGTTAGCTTAGCAAATTTGCTGTGACTGACCATCAAATAAGGGGCGTCGTTTCAACGTATCAAGCATATTTCAGCAACCAACTCTTTTTTTGGCCTCAAAATCAAGTTTGTCTTTCACGGTCGGTCAGATCTGTCACCTCATTTTTTAAATCGGCCGGCAAATACGAATCCGAAGTGAGCATCGAGCGGATTTGATGCTCTCTCTCAGCCCAGAAATCGCACTTTCCATCTTTCTCGGCTTAAAAAAGATCGACTAATCGAAATAACGCTGGAAGTTTTGGGTGTGGATATTTTCACTGTGGCACTGGTGATAAGGCCGGGGCCAAAAAAATTGGGTTGAATGTTGCATGCGTTGACTAAATCTGACTTAACGCAGCGCGTATATTCATCTTTGTCAAATAAGGGGCAACACTATAGTTTAATCGGATTTTGATTAAAAACGGGGCCAAGAAGTGACATCACTTCGGTGATAGTTCCACTGAAAGACAGATTACGATTAAAAACAGAAAAAAGTGTGTCTCAATTTCAGCGCTCACCTACCCTCCACCTATTTTCGTTTTCAAATTTGATTATCTGACGAGTGGTTTCGAAGTCGTTTATAGTAAAGCGGTCGTCACTGGCGGGCACGGCCGGTCCCCGTGTGTATGTGACTGTAAGCGGGTGTGTCGTCGATTTCTGGCTAAGAAACCAGAAACGCCAACTGCCAACAGCCAAAATTGCGTGCGTTGCGTGGCTTTGGCGTAATAAGCGCTCCCCCTTGCTACACCATGGCCAAGTTTTCAACGCAGATACAGTCATAAATACGGTACTTACCCCGCGCTCTTTAATAGTGAACGAAACACCAAACTTTTAAATAGGGTTAAATCTTTTGCACGTGTTCGACCGTTTTTTGACGCAACTACCATCACCACCACCATCACCATCACCGCACACTGAAGCTAACACAGGCTGCAGAAACGGCTGGTATTAGATCGACACTTTCCTTCTATCTTTTATTTTCTATCGAGTCGAGAGGGGGCCTTTTTCAAGTGATTACGAGCGAAATCGCGTTTGACGAAGAAAAAACGTGCACGGGAACGCGCGGCAGTGACACGAATCAAGGCTCGGTTTATTTGTTGGCGAGTTCAAACGACTCGCCTGATTCAAGGTTGACATGGGGGGAACTGCGGAACGCGCGCCAGTGACTGGCACTTAACCCATAAGGCCAGATAATTACTGCTTCGTGTAATAAATACACGCCTGCTGTACCACTACTGCCAATGTCAACCCCGACGGTCGCGTCTTTTACTCACTCACTTTTTTAATTAGAAGTTCTCAACACATTGCAAATGGTCAAATATTTATTCACTTAGCCTAAATAACGACGGAATGGTAGGTGAACTAATAATTATACGCGGGCGTTGAAGTGTCGACAATTATAGAGTCCCGTTGGTGTCACGAACACTAACAGCTTTCGATTATGTTCCCGAAGTTCATGTTCCAATATTCAATTACAGCAGCAGATGGCCCATCTCGATTCTCGAAAATTTATATGTTGCGTTGAATAATGTTCAATTCGCTCCAGAAAGTTTCGTTTAGATACAAAACAAAGTTCGGGCTGCCCATGGCACTTCCGCGTAATAGTGCGGCTTAATAATTACGACATTCGCGAGATAACGACTCTCGCCAGGATAGATAAAACCCGATGTCCACTTTTGATATGTATATTTTCGAGAAAATCAGGTTTGTGAGCTTCAAGGAGTGCTCTTCAATCGCGATAAAGTACTAGCAGTGTTTGCCAAAAATTTGATCGATACAAATGAAGTCGACGTGTAAGTGGTCAAAGAAGCGTAGTGAGTGGACCGTTCAATTTTCATTCAAAATACCTGGTGTGAATCTTTTGCGGTCTTCTGGTTCACCCAGCGTTCCTTGTGGAGCTAGTGGTAGTGGTACAAACCAAAATACGAGATGTGCACGATATGGGCAGTGGGCTTTTACGCGGATTCGCCATAGATTATCGTTTAAGGAGTACCTGATGGGAATAATACGTGTCCGCTCGAGGTTTTCGCCAGTTATGCAAAGATTTCAACCACTATGTATATTGCCACGTTTCTGGCCAGTGAGTTTATAATGACCCACGGGTTATCCATGTTCACGTTTGTCAGTCAATATCAACGCGAATGCGAATGGCCAAATAAGATTAATGGTTAAACGGTTCCTCTCATTCTAACTTGAGATTGACACCCTTTCTAGGATAAACAGAGCGTGTCGTCAATGGTGCGGTTCCTGCTTCTTGAATACTTAAATAAGTCAAGCAGGGCTTCGGGGCGCCCCCAAAATCTGCCGAATCTGCTGTCTAATATATAACTGTCTGACCATGAATGTTTGTCACAATGCCTAATGCTATTGTTGCTCTTTTCGGGTGGTGACCGCTAAACAACAAATTATACGTGACATTTTTTCCTGCTCGAAGTGCCACTCACAGTCCACTTGTGTGTCCGTCCAACAGGTTTTTAATCTATTGTTTTTGTTAAAGACGTCTTCATTCTCGTGGGAACAGACCGAGGATACGCTCGCAAATGTTCCAAAGTCACAACTTATCGCATTCTGTGGCTTTCCCAAATTTTGTGGAAGAAACTTCTTCGTCGCTTTTTTGGGTGATGCTTTGACCCTGTAGTGTGATGATAAGATCATTAAGCTGGTTTCAAGAAGAAGGCCCCCTCCTGCCAAGGTGACAAGGCAACGGCGCGCATACTGTTACTTGACTTCGGTTTGGCCCCTGTTCACTGGTTGAGGCGTGGTTCAATTGAGATGAATTCAACACAATTTTCAGCTCTGTCAAACGTCGGTCAACGGCCACGATAGAGAGGATGTGAGCGTTTGCAGCTCGCCCCACTCGTGTTTGATAATAAGAAGTCGCAAATTACTTCCCGTCCCAAATTAGTAAGCGCAGTCAAATTCAATTAGAAGTCAGCGCGAAGCACACCGAGCTTTTGGACAGAGTTTGATTGATTGTGCATATGAAACAGTATACGCGCGAATAACCTGATTAGAAACGGCTTCATTTCATACGTGTAATGACTGAGTACATGTTCATTTTATCTGCAGGCAACACTTTAACATGGACAGACAATGTCAATCATGAAGAATGCGGCTTTTGAACGGTTCTAATTTAGCCGACAGAATCATTTAAAACATACTTTTGGTGTACACCCATTTTTCAACAGACCAACATGACTACTAAAACGAAAGAGGTGAAGCAGTGCTGAAGGAACATGGGCAGCTGAAAGTCGGGCTGAGCAGTGGGCGGTTTCGTAACCATGATTGACAAAAACAAACCACCACCAGCAAACCCAAAATACAGAGCCCCGACGACCACGATTGATTATTAACAAATCAAGTTGATTAACAAATCAGTTCATTTTCAAGTTTACGCACCGAGTCTAAAAATAACGCTTTATTAAGGACATTATTCGGAATACTATATACAACTGAGTTATACAACTGGGGTTGACAGACTTGGGTTGAGTCATATTTAAACGAAAAAAAAGTAGTAAAGTAGCCTTGCCGTGTTTTGACAAGAATGCATAAAGTCGGAGCGGAAATGTACCTGCGCTGTGGTAGCCAGGTTAAACCTGCTTACAACGTTTAAATGAGCATTATTCAAAGAAAAACACCCGAACCCAAATTGAAAGAACGCAATCTGGCGAGCCACAGTCTCATAATCAAATAAAACGAGCGAAAAAAAATTAAGAAACCAATTCGCGAAGGCGGTTAAAAAGACGCGGGGGAGAGTAGCCAGGACACCGGAAACTTGTTACAAATGCACGTCGACCCTTCAAGTGCATCGATCAGCAGAATCAAAAAGAACCAATCCGCTGCCCAGATCCGTTGTGAATCGCGGCATAACACGTATCAAAGCGTGTATAGACGCACCAACGACCGTATACAATGCGGTTTTGACGCGTGGTAGTACTAGCTGGTCAGTGGTGAAGCGGATATGTAAATGACAAGCAGATAAATGACGCGGGCAATAATAACTGCCGCGCGTGTTTGTGTCAACACAGTGTCTTTATCCCCAACGCCGGACGCAGCGTCCACTAAGGTTAACAGTGGAAAGTGAACTTGAACGAAACACAAAAAAAGCCAGAATGTGTATAAGTATTGCCAGGTTGTTTATCGCCAAATGAGGGTGCTGAGAGCTGATAGCCTACTAAACTATACTGGCATTGTGTTTATAAATAAACAATTTTATCTGGCGAATTCCGCCGTTGGTCAGCATGCCGCCGATAGTAGCTGACCTATTACTGCTACTGTTACTAACTGCACGGGTAAAGGGCTTCCTGATAACGGTTACTTGATTATTTCAGCGTAAATCACTTAGACCCCTTGTGCCCCTTACCGGGGGAGTAGTCTGAAGCGTACTAAGCTTTAATGTTATTTCTATTATAAGACGGAATAACAGACGTTGATGTTATCGCCGTCATTTCATGATTTTCCGTTCGTACTCCGTTTTTTTTGGGGGGGACGAGCGGGGTTATGTTCGCTGGTGACAGGTCTGGATTTAGAACTTCAAATATATGTGTTAGTGTCAAACACAGTTTACAAACATTGGGACCCTTTATCACTGTGCTTACAGCAAAATCTGGAATGGTGTAAGGAACTTGTACGCCTGGCTCGGCATGCAAATGTTACTTTTATTTTCCTCGTAAAATTCGATTAACCCGCCCGATGGATCAGGAAGAGAAAACTCAATTTCGTACACACACAATTTACCTGTCCACGGTTACCTGACAATGTCTCGGGCGTCAAGGTCAAAATTGGCTTAGCCCCAAGCTGAAGAGACGCCGAGCAGCGCGGCCCACTTCCTGATCAGATTTTTCTTGTAACGTTTAGCTCCTTCATCAAGTATCGAGACCCATTAATTTTGGCCTTCTGACATTAAAATCAGGTTTGCACGCGGCGGTTTGCTTCAGCAAACTCAAAATATGTCATTAAACATCCTGATAGTAGTTTTTTGAAGGGAGTAGGTAGTAGATTTGGCCAAGTATATAAAAACCAAAGATAAAAAATGATGCGAATTACTTCTGCTGCTGCGCATTCTAAATTGGATAACAGCGGGTAAGAATACCAAATATTTAAGATGACACGACCATAAGAACACACACTCTCGTCTCTTTGAGTTGTGTGTGCGAGAGTGAGTGTGTACCCAAAGCCTAACCCAACGTGATGCAATTGATTAAGCCAAACTAGATTCGACGAATAAGTGTATTAAAAATGATGCACACAAATACACACAAATATGCAAAGTTTGTTATCGGTTTGGTTGGTTTTGCACTTTAGAGGTTGCCGCCGTGCGTTTTTTTAAATTATCCAAAAAATCGTGATGCAAAAAACAGAAACGGAACTAGGTACCTACTCTAGTGCCTTCTGACTGGTTAAATGAAATTCAAGTTTTCTCATTCTTTATACAATAACGTTGACATCAGAGCAGACTGCGGTTTTGGGCTGGACCCGGCCCAGTAATGTAACGTTTGGGGTCAAACACAGTCGAATTCGACATTATAACATCGCCGCAGTCAACCCCAAAATTGTTCTTGGCGAATTTAGGGCTGGGCCAATGCTGCTGCTGCCACTCGCTTTGGTCACTGTCGTGGAAAACGAAGGAGAGATAGATAAAGCTCATTATCAATACGAGCGGATTCATTTGCACTTGAAAGAAGCAGACCGAGACCAAGAGCTGACGAGCAAACCGCGTTTACATGGCCTCGCATTTTCATTATTTGTCGACGTCATCGAAAACAGATTTGATGGATACTTATAGCGGCCTTTAGCCGATCGAAACGGATCTATGTGAGTTGAATATCAGACCCTAGAATTTGTCACTTCAACTGCTTATCGCATAATCTCTGTGTGTCTCACGATGTCTATGTCCTAAAAACCTCCGATCTAAAGCTGAATTGAATTTCAAAAAAGTGATGCATTTTGTTGAGTGGTTCACGAAAACCGTGGTTTGATTGTATGGGGTCAGCCGTGACACCACTTTTGATGGAAAATCAGACACACACACACACACACACTCACTCTTCGTGTTGACGTTTCGTTTTTGGACGTTGTGTTGTAGCGGTGGTGGTGGTGTAAAATGTGGTGTTAAATTTCCTTTCACCACGCTGCTCTATATACTGGGTCAAGTTGATCGTGGTTTTTTTCATCAACGAAAGAACACGAATTCATTACTCGTAACGCGCGCTCTCACCGTAAATTGGGCACCCAATTACGGCTGCAAAAATGGCGACTCTTAATCAACGTGGAATTAGGCGAATCGCGTAATCGACTGCGCAAAATCGATTTTCGTCAAACATGACAAGAAGTCCGATGCGAGTGGACGCCCTGGAAGATGTGTGGACAGGGAATGAAGTGGTGACCACGGCGAACATTGTCTCGATTATATGACTCGTTATGACTACCCTACCATTGTCGCACCTCTATTTTAAAATCTGGTCTTGAATCGTTATTTTCGTTGAGCTCTCAATGTCACGCGCTGTTTGTGTGTTTGTCAAGGGTTTAGGCACCCAGTCTTTGTTTGCCACGTTTTTGGGGTTGACTTTTATTTGTCTTATTGAGGTTTGCAAAAAACTAAAAATTACTAAAACTGTTTTGTTTATGTTACAACGGCGACAAAGTGGCACAGACACACGCAGACACGTGCAGCGCCACACATGGTAGTGCGATATATGTTCACGCCATTATGCGCCGCGGCACTTGTATCGTATATTCCAGGTTCAACGTAAACGGCCACATTTTACCGCGTAAACAGTTTTGCAACACAATTACAGAGTCAAACTCTCGTTTCAGTATCAGTCAACGGCGCAGTGATCGATGATTTCGGGTGAACATGGAGATGAACCGCCATGAAGAATGATTCAATTACCGCAATGATCAGAGATAAAAACTCTGCGCAGTCTTGTTTCAAATCGCTCGTTTCTTTGGGTAACTCTGGGGTTCTTCAGACTAGCGGACGGGCATAATCTTGAAATTGAATTTTGGAAATGACTCGGTCATCTTTTTTGTTGCTCGAGTTGAACAGCAACAGTGGACATTGCTTAGACGTGCTCCACTCAAAATGGAAACACCGGAAGCGTTAATGTTTCATCAACGTTTCATCGCGATTTTTTGTTTTGTTTTTTTTATCCATGAGAAAAATACAAAGTAGGTCGTATTTAACATATCGTATCATATCCTGACACTGGGCTGACAATCAATTTTAGATGATGGGAAACAGTGATGCCGCCCGTAAACCAATTTCCTGTCGAGTTTGCGTTTTTTGTTAGACACAAATAATTGTTGGAAATAGTTGCAGTAAATGTCATGTGGCTGCAAAGGGGGGCAAGCAGAACAAACAACTGTGTTGTCATGAAAATAGTTGATCGAATGAATGAAGGGGAACAGACATTATTTCTATCATTCTACTGTTTTCGCGTAAAACAATGTAAAATTCATTGTAGTGCGCCTTTGAAGTTAGATTAATTGTTGTGGTATGATAAAGTGGGTAGTGGGTCACACCTTAGACAAGTTCGCCCTGACCTGGATCATTTTTTATTTTTATTTGAATGAAAAATAGTTCCAGCTTGACCTCGCACAGCGTCGTATATTCGACTTGTTTTAGAAGGAGGGCAACTCAAAGGCTAAACAAATCGAGAGTCCAAGACGGACATTTTTTCATTCAGTTTTTTTCACTCCCAATTACATTTTCACTTGACACAGCGTAAAATGACGAAAATGCACGGAGACGCACACACTGGCCACCACGTTGCCACGATTTTTTGCTCGGCTCCCGTTGAAGTCAGCTGTCAGGCAGCAGCAGTAGCAAGGATAATGAGCTTCGCTCAGTGAAAAAGGGGTCACGACTAAGAGCGAATAAGTTCACGTCGGAGTAGAAATGTTAGAAAGTTCTAGGGCGCCAATTTAGAATTGAACATTGTGTGTTCGAGTTGACACGACATAAATCAGTAAACCATTGGTTATCAGCGCCACAATCGC
>SCLD01048364.1:0-16513 GCA_004367895.1 Oikopleura longicauda | reverse complement strand
TCAAGGAATATGAAAAGTACAGGTGAGAGTAATGTCAGGGCAAAGCGGCATGCGTCATGGTAACGACCAGAGCAACTTTTTCATTACAGTAATAGTGTTTAATAACAACGAGTGCTATCAGGTAATTATAGAAATAAAAAATATATAAATAAATTAATTTTACAGTTATATATACATTAAGATTATAATTTAATAGTTTATTCAGGTCCAATCGTATTGGGAGTCAAAGATGAAACCTACCGAGAAACATCCCTGAGTAGCCGGTCCCTTCGATGGAACTTTTTCTATAAAGTTCAAGCTTTTTTATAAAGTCAATAAACAGACCTCCTTCACTGTACTTGATATATAATGGTAATAAATGTATTCTATAATTACCATCCTGATAATGGAAAATCGTTTTGGTTCATTGTCACGGTTGTATAGGACTGTAAGTAGGTGACAATAGTGCATCCAGTGATGAAAGTCGTCAGTTTTCGGCATGAGAGTCTCAGTTCTTTCCCATCCCAAATCTAATCCATTTTTGGTTTCAATTATAGCATCTTTGATGGAAGTGGCTACCCCTTGATTGTTCCAGGCATAAGAAGCTTTGAGTTTGAAAAATTCAGCCATGATGATTGATTTAATCCTGGCATTGACCATTTTGAAAGGAGCGGTGCTAAAAAATCTCTAGAATTATCAAAATTTTGGCGAAATTCCAGTTCGCTACAAAATTCTAGAACATAAAATTTTCTGGTAAAAATCGGAAATTGAAATTAGTCAGAAATAAATTTTCTCGAAAATGGTAAGTTTCAGGAATTTGAAATCATGAAAAAATCAGAGTAGTCCAGGGTTAATTAAATAACAAACTTCAGGTGTCTGACTCGATTCCTAGTGAGTCTGGAGTGGCCGAGTTACCGGAGTCAACTATTTTGACAGTGACTGTAGAGAATAAAAAACCATGCGTGCTATTTAGTCAGCTGATCCAGGATAATCAGGTGCTAGAACATGATGAAGTTGTTCAGCTTAGTCCTGTGCCACCTTTGGAACGCGACCCCGATTTGGAGCTAATTTTACAAGAGACTCAAAGTGGTCCACTTGTGAGTGACCCGAATTTGGCCATGACCGGTCAACATGTGTTGTTTCCGTTGGCTCATCGTGCTTCTGAATATGAGCAGTCTACCATGGTAAGTAAATTAGCATGGTTAAGGTATTGATTTCAATGATATTTTTAGGATTCCACGCAATCTACCTGGCTCGATGATATGGAAAACATTGAGAATAATTCTCCAGAAATAATGGCAACCATTAATCAACCTCACCTATTGGCGATGAAGTTAGATGCAATGGGTACTTTACTTCCTGTAACTATGGTACGGAAGAACTAAAGCTGAGTCATAATTTATGATTAATTGATTTAGGTTCCCGCGACACACGAAATAACTTTGTCAGCTACTACAACAACTTCTGCTGGTACTACAATCTCTTATGCTGATATTGAAGGGGTTGTAGAGGATTTAAATGGATCCTGTATCACTATAGACTCTTTTGACGATAATCAGACTATCGGGTCAAAAGTGGCTAGACGTGACCATCCTATGCCTATATTCTTCCCTATCATTTTGATGCTTCAATATACTTCCACTAGTTGGATTTACGACTTGGTGATGACGCAATTCTCAAAGACCTCAATTCATCACGCTTCTGTGAGTTATAGCGATAAGAAAAAGCATAGACTATGCTATTTAATATTATAGTAATTTTTTAGCTCGTTTACTATACTCTCGAAATTCTGGCTGATTTTATTAATCCACTTTCTGATGAATATCAAGCTATACGAGCTTGGATAACTAATTCAACAATTCCTGAATTGTTGACGAGATTGGTGCTGTTCGCGAGCGATATATATACTCTGAACTTGGTGAAAGCAGAGTCACCTGAGCGAGCTCATGAGGTAGCTAGTTCTAAAGCATCTTTGACAACATTGATTGGAAACAATGTTTCTATCATTCCTGATGGTGCTATAGATTCCGAGAAATTTTTGAACCAAATAACTGAAATGATGCCACGTTGGCGGCGAGTATCAGCTGCTTTTCAAGGGTTGAATCAAGGTCTGAAGGAGTATAAATATCAACTTCCCCCTGAAGATCCTAATTATCGAGCTGGGCCAAATCCTATGGATGCCATTTTAAAATCAAAACAAGTTTTGGAATTCAATTCTTTCAAGCTGGAACAGACTTATATGCCTATGCCCGCCTTAGCCTTTCTCATCCCTTTGTTCAGGTACTTACCTAAATTTTTTCGGTGATGACATGATTTTCTTGGTGATGTATTCGGGTTTTATTTCTAACTGATTTTAATATTTTAGAAAACTGCCTCAAGTTTTCGCCGTCATGGCTAATCAAATAGTTGTGGTGATTGATTTATTTGCTCCAGAATTGGCTTTATTACTAATTGAATCAAATACTGAACTATTTGCAAGTACCTTATTGACTTCTCAGGCTCTGCAAATGTTTGGAATATATATGGGTAAGTTATAGTTTTCGTATAAAAATATATATGAGCTTATAAAATATAGATGAGCTTATAAAAATAGAAATTTTAACTATACACATAAAACAATATTTACAAAATCTACAATTTTTGTTTTAGAGATATTGGCTCAAACGAATAATATTACCTGGAGCTCTCGAAATCCAAGTTTGCCTTCCAGATGGAATGAATCAACTACTTGGTATGATGCAGACTATAATCCTATTTCGGTTGGAAATGCAAAAGCTCGGCCAGTTCCGCGATATATATCATCACCTGGTGGCAATAATGGTGTCATTGAAAATTTGGTTTGGTTGATTTCTTCAAATCGAGATCAATCTCTAATAATGTTGCATCAATTTCAACAAGGTGAGCTATACCTAGATAAAGCTGGGTTTAAACCAAATTAATAGGGTCTCATTATGGTGCTTGTCCATACATGGCCAATTTTGTTGCTACCGCTACATCCGAGACTTGGTCACATGATATGTTACTACTGAACACTGTATGTTCTTTTTGCAACAGCAATCATTTTAATCCATGGTACAGCTGTAATCGCCGATCTTGTATGATTAATTTACATCCTGGATTACTTTCTGTCAGGCGTCAACATTTTTATTTGGTCAAAATATTTTGCAAGTTTGCAGTTCCTGATAGGTGGGTTCCAGTTGAGTTCTCCGGCCACCCGAAAGCAGTTACTACACTTCATAAATATAGAATTCCACATATAACACTTCCATTACATCAACAAATCAAACAATATGTCACTCATGGTAATATCGTGGAGCGAACTTAATTTTGAAATCTTACATTTTATTTTCAGGAAATGAGACAGGCGTGAATTCAGAGGGATTTGGAATTGGAACTTGTGTGATCTTGAACTCTGGATGTATGAGTCATGGGCTAATCGGTTCGTCGACATCTGGTCTGTCAAAAGCATTGTGCATGGCTTTGACTCTTCTCATCTGTCCCTTAGAAAATGATCAGTTAATGGATTTTTCAAAAGCTTGGTATGCTGCAGATGTTACCAAGATGAAAACTTTAAATCGTGAAATATTGCGTATTCTCAATCTGGCCGTAACCAAATTTTTCTGGGTAAGAAGGGGTTGGGTGGTTATTAGGGTAAGGGTTAGCTATATTTACCACATCATGAATCTTCAGCTCTTGGAAGGTGTCGATGGGACTTGTACTTTCGCTAGCGATTGGCCTGTTGAGCCCACTTACATGTCTGGTGTCAGCAGCAACCTAGAATTAGAACTTTTAATCGGATGGGACACAATTGCCCATGCTATACAAAGAGTCTTGAACGTTAATAATATTGATTATGATGCTCAACTTGAAATGATTGAATTTGAGAATACAGATATTACTATATCTGAGGATTCTCTTAGTGAAGATGGGCTTCCCAATATGGCACGACAACCTTTATATGTTAGAAAGGTTTTGCATGAATATGATGCTTCCGAAGAGGAATTTTGTAAGTCTTTTTTTTAATGCAATTCTCACTTTTTGGATTTCATTTTAGATTATAAATTATTGCGCGAACAGTTCAAGTCTTCTATGCAGATTCGGTTTTCCAATTTACATCCTAAATGTCGTTGGGATAGAGCTATTATGAAACTGATATATTCTATTTGGGAATTTGTTCAATCTTATAGTTGCGCAATGGCTTATAATGGAACATTTCATGATGGGCGAAATCATTTGCTTTTGACTGATTTCAGAGTTACTGGTTCGTACCTTATTATTTCTAGAAATAGAGAGAAAACACTAGAATTTAGAATCTACTTTGCTTCAAATGGTAACGAGATATATGGAGTTTGTTCCTAAGCCTTTCCCCGGTTATCGCGTCCGGTCACAGTATTCACGATGGATTACTCGATTTCCCGCAAATGGTGGTCGAATTTTCAAAGATGATAATGGCCGTCACCCAGGAAACGTTTTGGCTGTTCTGTATTTGGGTCATACTGCGCCAAATTATTATGTCGGAGAGGATGCTTGTAAACTAGAGGGAAAATATCCTGGCACTGGTCGTAAGACCACTTTTGATAATATTAACGAAGAAGACTATCTATAATTTCTATCATATTTCTTATTTTTGTATTGAGAATCTATGAAATAAATATATTTTACCTTTGAATCCGCTTGACTTGTCAGTTCGTAGAAGGTTGAAATATCCAAGCATGAGGCTTTGCTTCGGTAAACAATTAAAATGGAACATGCATAGTGTGGCGCTGGAATTTTCCTAGTAATACCATTGAAGTGTAATAATTCTGGACGAGTAGTCGTTCTAATAATTGCTGATTTCAAAAATCCTGCTATAACTGCCATTTCGATGTCTGTAGCTGCTTTTTGAAGAGTTTCTTTGAAGGTTCGGATGTCACAGATATTCAGCTGATTGATCCAGAATTTGTCAATAAGTGTTGCGAGCAATTTTTTCGAATACTGAGCGACTTTATCATTCATAAGGAAATTCGTATTCATCTGTAGCCAGGTATCACATAGGATAGCAGCTGTTTCAATGGACCATTTCCCTGGTTGACAGCTATTTTGGTCAATAAAATGCCAGACAATAGCCAAGTTCAAGATTAATTGAGCATCATCTTCTTCTAAGTTAAGTGATTTCGGCCAGAGATAAATCCATTCAAAGCAAGCGGCCGTGGTTTGTATTATTTTTATTCGTCCTTGTGGAACTGATTCTGACATTCTAAATGATAAGAGAATAAGATGAATTATTTCTAAAGAATTTTTCACAAGTTTCCTAATCAGAGCTCCAGTTCCCGTCCCATTCAGATTCTTCTGAGTCGGGCTCGGAGTCAGAGCAGATGATGATGTCCAGGAATTTATTTTCTGGGTTATTTTTAGTCCATATTTCTGCCATTTCCGGATAGCAGTTGCGGTTGAATAACGTTGGATCTGCTTTTGATTTGCGTAGGCGCTTCTTCTCAATCTGTAATCTGATTAATTTATCAATTCCATTCTGTATAATGTCCATCGTGTCATCCTCTTCATCCATGACCTCAATCATAAGATCATTATTGATGGTTGAAAATTGTAAATTGGAGAGTAGTTTCTTGATTTGCTTCAATTGTGAAGCCACTGAAAGTCTTTTCTTTTGGGCTATCCATTCATTTATACATAAATCAACTGGCCTTTGTGATTTAGATTTGAATTTTTCTTTCTTAATTTCTAACCAATCTTTCTTCAATTTTTCTTCTGAGACTTTGCTTGTAATAGGTCGTATCTCTTTCAATACTAGATCCACAGGTGCATTTCGGCATGCATTGATAAAGATGTCTTCAGCAGTGGTACGGGATTTTGCAATTCTTCGATATCCTCTCATTTTTGGTCTAGGATTGAGATTCATCAAAATTCGATCATCATCAAATCGACTATCCAAGTCAATGTTTCGAAGGGCTAGACGTTGTTGGTTCACCAGTAAAAACAAATCTTTTTCGGCATATACATCCCATTTCTGTATTTTAGCCCTTGTAATTCCTTGATTCAAAAATGGCATAGATAAGATCTTATTTCGCTCTTCTGAAATATTCTGCCAGAAGTTTTGAATGTTAGCTTCAGTGCCTTCAAAATAATTGGAGATGGTGAATTTGGAGAAACTTTTGCACATATCTAGGTCAAGACGGCTATACGATCTATTCCAGAGTTGAACTGCACTTGGAAACATTTTTGATTTGATTAAAAATGACATTGGAAATAAGGCATATACATTGATACCGTTTGCGATGATTGGATAAAAGATATCATAAGCTTGACTTCCTTTGACTGCATTATGGGTCGACCATAAACATTGCACCAAGATAAGATTCCTTGATTTGATGGTGTAAACTAAATATACTGTTAAAGATGGGCTGCTGTAAAAGCTGATCGCGTTTTTAGATGTGGTTCCATAGCTTTCAATTCTAAATTAATTTCATCTAATCGATTTAGTTGACACATTTGCCATGCTTTTATCATGGAATGCCAAGTTGTATCACGTGAATTATGATAATTATAAAACATAATGTCTTTATCATACATATCAGTATCATAAATCGGTTGGTTTCTTTGAATAGGAGTACTGGCAAATAACTTCATTTTGGTACAATATCGACATTTATTTTCTGGTTTACTAGGTGGATGTTGGCATTTCCCACCGAAATAATTCGAAATTTCCGTATTAAAAGATTCTTCACCTAGATGAAGTCGAATGGAGAGGGGAAGATCCTTAAGCACTGCACCCACATTATACGGGAATAATGTTTTGTCCCGGGGCAGGTCACTTGAATCCATTTTTAAGATCGGTCCGTCTCCTTTTATTTTTCGTTTTTCTGCATTTAATAGCATAAATTTTTGCTGATTACTAGGTAAGATATACTTTTTGTGATCAGATTCGTAGACTAACATGGATTCAATTCTACGAGCGATATCACTAGGCCTATTATGGATTAATATTCGATTGAAGAGTCTGAGTACACTCAGTTTATGTAGATTTTTTGTTTCCATCCACCCTAATGTATGGAAAACGGTGTTGTATTCAATTTTTTGTCGTTTTGAATAGTTAATATTAAGGATATCACAGCCAATATTTATAATGGCTCGATTTATTTTGCTATATTCGGCATCTGTCCCAAAGGGTAATACATTAAGGCCGTATCCAAGTACACCGTATAACAGGGATCGTGCCAACCCCTTTGTTTCAGAGATATTGCCAATTTTCATGGCGTTAAAAATGAGTGGGCGATAGTCATATATGCGTCCCATTAAATACCCAAAGTGCGGACTAAAATTCAACTTGGAGTTGAAACGAAATCCTAGATACTTCGTGGTATTTGTATGACTGATACTGTACTTTATGTTGTTAACTGTAATTTCAATAGGATCAAATGAACCGGACTTACCAAGAACCATATATTCGTTTTTGTCTTCATTGACTCGGATATTGAATTTTGACGTTTCGGAAATAAAATCAGACATTATTGCTTTGGTTGATTCCAGTGCGTGTTCGTAGCTATCAGCATTAATTTGCATCACCAGATCATCTGCGAACACGACGCTCAAAACATTTTTATATTTAGCTAGAAGGTCTATAATGAGTTCCGCATAAATTGAAAAATAAACAGGCCCTCCGTTACTGCCTTGCGGCGTACCGGAGTTTGGAATTTTGAATGGTTGACTTCGTTCGCCATCTTCATAGACTACCACGAATCTATCAAAAAGCTGGTCTTGAATTAATCTTAGAACCCCTGTAGTTACTAGTTGGTCGAATCTTTGAAGAAGTAGATTATGTTGAAGTGATCCAAAAGCATTCTTAAAATCTATATAACAAAGAAAACTGTGCTTAGAATGGCTATGGTTAAAATTTTCAAAAATTTTCGTCATGGCTGTGTCACACCCATAGTGTGGGCGAAAACCATTTTGCTGGTCAGAAAAAACTTTACGGTTATCAAAATTTTTGGTCATATTTTTCACCAACCAACAGTCCGTAAGTTGGGCTGAGAGTTGTGGGACTTGGAGATAACGGTATCCCGTTAATTTGGTCATATCACGACCAGTTTTATATAATTTAATCATCTTATTAGTTTTACCAACTTGATTGTAAATGCCATTTTCAGTATCCAGGCGGATCATTTGTAATAAATGTTTACCTACCAGAACACGTGGTAGTCCAGCTAGAACCCGCCTACACACTAAGGTATCATGACTTGTCGTAAACTCTTTCAATTTACTAATAATGTGGACAATAGAATTTGAGCGATCGGTTCCTTTAATATCTAAATCGCATTTCGCTGGATCAAACTTCTTTCCATCAATTTTTCTCCAAGTTTGAACTAAATCAGATGGTTCTGGCATTTCCTGATTTTGGAGTTCACAAAAGTGCTTACCAACTTGATTTGGACCAAAATTCACTGTATGTTGACGATTCAATTTCATTCCTGAGTTAACGCGTCTGTTTAAGTGATAAATTTCGTTTTCCCCTAGACATTCAAAATCCTTTTTGCCCAAAGTTTTAAAGACCCTTTGGTCCCTTTGGCGAAAACGTCTAAAAGTGGCTAATAATTCTTTGTAGTACGTGTCAGTATGGGGGGAAACCCATTTACTTTGGCAGATTTTATTTTCTAAATTTTTCACCTCTTTCTTTAGTTGTAATGTGATTGGAGATAAAATCTTTGGTTGGCGACTCAAATCGATGACTTTGTCTTCTAAAATAACAAGGTCATTCGCTACTTGATTAAGAAGTTCTATAACTCTAGCCGAATAGTCTCCTGCATAAGCTGGAGGTGTCCAACTGGGATCTGCATTCGCTTTTTGGCGTAGAATAGTTTCTTGGTCAAATAAATCATTAAGTTCAAGTTCATGTTCTTTAAACAGTTTATAGGCATGGTTAAAAATAACATCTTTACAGGGGAAGTGCCTCACTTTAATCTTTTTCAAAATTTTCGATTTGATTAATTGAATGTCAAATGTCAGGAGAACAATTTTATGTCCGTCATTATTAATCATATCTGGGCCACTTTCAAAATGAACATCACTGGCTGCAAAATCTTTCGTTAAAGCCCAATCAATTTGACTTTCTGAAACATCCCCGTTACTTTTTGATTTATGGGGAACATTGGTTGTGTTTCGACCAAGTTCGTTTTTATAATTGGCAAATAACGATCTAACTTCTCTACAGAAGGTAGGGCTGTCTTGATTTCGTTTTATGAATAACGAACAATTACCATCACCAATAAGAAGGCTTGGGACCTTATGTTGGAGTTTGTTGATATCTCGAAAACGCTCCATAAAAAAGTCATGAAGTTGCTCCTTGGTATGTATCCGTAATGGACGGGATTTCACACCAATATGAAATTTATAAAAAGCCGTAATGTTAAACTTAAATTCAGTGCCATCTGATTTTGGTAAGGTAACGAAAATACTTACAAAAGGGGCCTTATCATATTTAAGGGTAGCTCGTAACCCATTTTTAATATTGATGAAAATGGCTGAATAAATTACTTTCTTAGGAGATTGATTCGATCGTTGGGAAAGAGCTTCTTTATGGTAAAATACTTTAAAAGTGTCCACTGGAAAAATCTTTCCCTCATCAAGATATTTTCTATCCAAATCTAATTCTGTTAAAATAATGACGTCACAGTTGCCGTAGGTTGAAAATATGTCTTCAAACTGTCTTATGGGATCATTTGAGTTTACATACATAATTTTGAGATTATGAAAATTTTTCCTAATAACTGGTTTAAATAGATTCTGTCTTCTCTCACGTGCTCGCCTTCTTTGCATTCTTTTCGTAATTAATAAGTCTTGAATTCGCTCAGTGGGCTTTTCCGGGTTATAAAGTGGTTTATTGAAATGATAATTATTTCGAATACATTGTTTATCACGATTATCTTGATGACTTAACTGTCTCAACTCAAAAAGCTTTTTCGTTTCAAACTTTTTCGGTAACATATAATCATCAATGGGTAACATTGGATTATTTAAGTTACCTGATTGGATAACCTCTCGCCTTAATTTCCCATTATATTCCATTCGATCATGTGGGTCATCTAACATAAAGCAGTCGGTAACGTTAATTCCCGGATACAATAAATTCGTTTTCGCATAACGTTCTTGCAAAATTTGTCCTTCTGTGGTGTGAGATATAAAATCATTTTTGACCAATTTTTCGGATAGAGCTGGATTAGGTAAATTTAGAAGCAGCTCCTCTTCAAATTCATGCGTATATTTCTGAGCATGTGAAAAATCATGAAAGTCTGGACACTGTTTCCCTAACATACATAGTGGTTTTGGGACAGGGACATATTTTTCATCACCAGGGTGACGAAAATCCAAATTATGTAACTGATTGCTGATAGTGCATCTAGTGCCAAAAGGGCAATTTTCCACTTCATTCATTTTTTGTTCACCTAAGATATTAGGTTGTGTTGAAGGTACCTTTTCCTGATTGGCTGATTCTAGACTATCCGAGCTTAAATTGAAACTTTGGTCGAATAATTCATCCAGATTTAGATCATCTATGGAATCACTAGATAAATTAAGTAGAAAGTCTTGTTGAAAGTGAATCTCGGGTACTATTGGAAATTCATCATCCTGATCAACAGGATAATCATAATTTGCTCGACCCTTACCTATTGGACTTTTGGGCAGGGTAGATGATTCACTTGAGATAAAATTTCTTGAACTTGATCGTGATAATGTGTAATTTGGCATCGTTGAACTTTGGGATTGTGAACTGATAGGTATTGAACTTGGGAAACTTGAACTTGGGCCATTGGAACAATTGGAGTTGATTGGATAAGAATAATTGGGATTATATACATGAGCAGTAAAAAGGGAATAAGAATTATTCCGGCTAAAAGAATTTTCAGGGCTGTTCTGGGAACAAAATATGCCCGAATCTAAAATATTTTTACAAATATTTACATTTGAAGGTGCTGTAGTTTGAGCTGGATCATTGACAGGGATTGTTTCTGATTCATTAATCATTTGCACTGCTTCTTTTTTGAACCATTGCGTTATGGTGGTTTGCTTCGTTGTTTTCAATGCTTGAACTGCTTTTTCTTTGGATAAACCAGTCCATTTTAAACAGAAATCTCGAAATTCCCCCGCACATTGCTGGTTACTCTTATTGGTAAAAATTGGAATCGGAAACACCGTTTTTAGTGGCGTCGATGAAAAATATACATTATCAGCTTCGATTAGATTGATCTTCTCAATGTCCATCATTGCTTGAAGGTGCTCTGTATACTTACTGATCATTGCACTTGATATTCTCATTGGTTGAAATTTTCGGAACACTGCCCAAGCTTCTTTATCTTCTTTGCATTTTGGGAGTTTCAGTAATTCAAATAATGATTCTGGAATTTGATACGACTTGACAGCATCAAAATTCTTTAATAATCCTCGACATTCTATGGCAAGTGCTTTGATTGTAACATCAGCTCCATCTGAGTCTGCATCATAGGTTTCACTGAAAGACATCATCCATGCCATGAAATGGGTCTTGAGGCATATTTGAATAAGTCTGCTTTGCCATCGAGTACGGTATTGATCCGGAAAGGTTTTGATGACCGAATTGAAGGCTTGATTTTTGAAATGTTCATTAGGGAAACATTGTTTACCCACGATTTGCGTTGTTGGATCATCTGGAAGATCTGTAATTGGTTTACTCAATTTAATTCTAGGATCATCTTTGATAATCGAAGTTGTTTTGATAACGAAAAAGTTGTTTGAACTTGATACCACATTTGCTTCATTAATACTAGCTGCATTTCCTACTGGTCTAGCACCCATGGTTAAGCTATGATTAGAACTTAATTCACTGTGCATTGAAATATCTGCCAAAGTGTGATTTTGAGCAGTGTCCAAAAGAACATGTGATGAGTCCACTAGCCTCGGTGGACTAGGCAGTCTCCCAGACTCTTTCTCACACTCATCTTCATGAACGGTAGTATATTCGGAAGTATTTGTTTCCAAATCCGGGATTCCAGTGAATTTTGACCCAAATTCAATTTCTGAATCTCCCAAATTGGTCATAGTGTCATTTTTGATTTTCTTAATATTAAACAGTGGTAAACCTTGTCCTGAAGTCGTTTCAAGTTCACCAAGGTCAATTCTTTCTGCAGCATCTTCCATCGTTGTATCTAAGTCATTATCATTTTCACCATCATTTATTGTAACATTGGAATTGGATTGGGGGGTTCCAAAATGATCGTCCCCATCATTATCATCACTGTTATTTATGCGAATCTTCTTATTCATCGAGTCTTCAAGCGTATCCAGATTATCTGGCTTCCTTTTCAATGTTGAAGAACCAGTTTCAATTGAAACTTCTGAGGCAACTGACTCTTCTTCCGTTTCAGGAACTGGATTTCGAAACTTTCCCTGTTCAGAATGAATTTTCTGAATCTTATTTATAGCTAAATGTTTAAAAACTAGACTTAATTCATCCCGAACCTTCGATCTGGACGAAGTACTGCTTTGAATTGGGGTTTTCGGGGTCCCTGGTGGGGGGACTGGAGTCACAGTTGTAGGTGGCAACATTGAGGTATCCCTAGACATAATATTGATCAGCTTGTCTAATTTGGTTTCCAATGAGTCCATTCTAGTATCCATATGGGCATCTTTATCAATAAATGTTTGAAAATCTGCAACTTTATCAATAGTCACATCAGTAGCCACTGATGTTTGGAAACTGCCGACAGTGGTTGATTTGGTAGCAGCAGCTAGCGTTGTTCCAACTGATTGTTTGAAAACTTCATTAAGGGAACCGATTATAGTGCGTTTTCTTGTATCAGCGTTCTGTTGATAGGCATCATTATTGGCTTTAATCGTTGAAACTAAATCTGGCAATTTGGCAACTGGTACCAAACCTACGCTTTTGACATCATCATTATTTTTCAAAACTTTTGCACCCACTTTCGGATTCATAGCGATGGCGAATCGAAGTTGATTAACATTTTCATTATTCAATTGTTTCTGCTTTAAAAGTTTCATATCCGAATGAACTTCATTTACAGTGGATAACAATGCTTGTGCCCCCTCCACAATTTGTTTCTCACTAGCTTTCTTACATTGATCAATGTAATCTCGATTGTTCTTGAGTCCAACTTCAGCGAGGGATTTTGACTTAGCGACTTCATCTTCAAGACTGGCCATTTTCGTTCGATTGAATTTGGCGTCTTTCACTCTTTCATTTTCTAGTTTTTCAACTCTGGTGAGTAATCGGTTAGTTAGATCTTGCCATTGGTCATTAGAGGCTAAATTACTGCCCAACTGATGTTGAACTCTGTCATTAAGTGCACTTTCATTACTGGACGCTTCAGAAAGTCCTTCTTCTGGTCGTTTGACTGGTTTTAAAATTTCAGACAGAGGAGTGTCTCTAGGGACCACTTTAGGAACAGATTCATTTGAGTCAGTAGAATCATCTTCTTCAACAAATTGAATTAGCATAACCTTCTTCATATAGGTAATTTTGAAAGATCTGAACAATTTCGCATTGTCTTCTGGAGATAATGAATATTTGTCAGTCAACTTTGCCGCATAATATGACATTGGCCAGATTGGAATGCTCATATATAATGGAGAATTTTTTCTTCGACAATTTCTTGGACATTTTCTATTACAGTGGTGAATCAGTGGCTCTCTGGGTACAATGAATGGATTGCCCATTTTATTGAATGCTAAAAACTCGCCTTCAAAAGGTTCTGGCTTTTCTTTGGACCAAGAATGTTGTTCGGCTATAAAGTTGCGTTTTCTAATTTGAGATGGCGTCGGTTGAAATGCTTTACGGTCAGCACGATACGGTGATACCACATTATTTTCCGATCTGATAATATCACAGTATTGGAATTTTTGATAGTATCGTCCCCCATTGAGGCAGCTTGAATTTCCAGTTTCATGGTCATAAGAGAAACGATGCTCCTTTACCAAGTCATCGAGATCAAATTCGTAAGCAAAGTTCTTTGGGTTACAGACAGCTTCTGTATCTCCACACCCATTTGGGAAGAGGGCAATACTAGAATCTAGAATATCTTCCATTTCAGGCAGATCCGGTAAGGCTAATTTGCATTGATTATGCACATTTTTTCGAACTTTGATATACGAGTATAATGCCCATTCTAGTTGAAGCCATAAATATTTCGGTTGATGTGTAAGGATTCTAGTAATATTCAGTGATTGCCACATCCATGCTGGAACAACATCTAGAAACTTCAATCCGATGATGAAGTCGTTGTAATCAATATGCTTTGGTTCGCGAAATTCTTTTTGACCTTGACCTTTCATAAGTACCACTCCAGGGTAACCTTCAACATTTTCAATCCATGAAACGATCTTCATTTTCTTCACAGCTTCTATTTCGACTTCAAACAGTTCTTTATGTAACTTCTTATTCGTCCAATTATTGATATCAGCATATTCAGCCCTTTTCGTACACGTAGCTGTATCTTCAATAAGGGAGAATCTCATTGGATAAGTTTGGTTCTTCGCTCGATCATTGTGTACACACGTGTACAGGGATTCATTATCCCAACAGTAACGCGTGTGTATTTCTAAAAAATTATGATGAAACCAACTAGGATCATCTACTGGAATGTCTAGAAAGAACCCATTGAAATGGGGAAACTGATTGACCGAATTTGATAACGGACCATTACATACCCAATGTAGGAAGTTCATCACGTGGGCGGTTGTTTGAGTGAGCCATTTTGAGTAACTTTTGGTTTGTTCGGTTTCGAAAATTGTTTCTAGCAGGTCTTCCGATCGCAATTCGGATAGCTCTGGACTGCGAATTCGGAGGTGAAGGATTTCTTGGGACTGGTTTCCCTCTTCTAGAATCATTCTTTCTCTTGGCATTATCATTTCGGTTTTTAGAACCTTTTCTGTCATTTGATGGGGATCTACTATGACTCCGTTTTCGAAGTCGATCTTTTTTATCTTTTGGCGATTCACGTGATCGACTACGACCTCGAGATCGACTTCGTCTTGAAGGGCTTCGTTTATTTCTTGATCTTGATCTACTTCTACGTCTCTCACGTTTTGGGGATCGTTTATCTTGAGATTTACTTCTTGATCGGCCTCGACTTTTCGATCGTTGATTTCGATCAGTTGATCTGTTTCCGTTAGATGAACGTGCACGACCTGATTTTTCTTGACGATCGTCATGGTCGTCTTAATAGGTGCACAATACATTTCGGATAAGTTTCCAAATATTAACGAGAATAAATGATCTTGATATTTAGTACCTAATTCCTTGTTTGGAGTTGTCTTTACGACTAATTGCTTTATAATAGCCTGGCATACTCGATAACGATAATCTAAAATAATATGGTATGACTCAGTGCTATAACTAGTTGAACTTGAAAATTTCTCTGAATTTGAGCTCTTGTCGATGACGTCATTACTATGCTGCATATTTTTCCTTTTTGAGGTGAGTAATTTGGACTTAATCTTCCGCCTACTCATTATGAATGATTCCATATCTCTCTTATCTGCTAGATGAGCTCTTTTAATTTCGAGTCAAAATTCTTTTATATGAGAGAGAGAGAAAAAATAATACAATTTGATGTTTAAAAAACCTTATTTAAAGGATTATGATACTCTGGAGCAGGAAATCGAAGACGATTTTCAGGAAATACGTAAAATACAAGGGAGTTTACGATGTTATTTCCGTAATTTTCACAATTCGCAACACTGTATTCACCAACAGTTGATAGGTAAGATCTCTAGTTTTTCGTTGTTTTTTATATTCAACTTTATTTGATTGAGATGTCGAATTAAAAATAGGCTCAAAAAATTAAATAATTTGATAATTTTCTGATATATTTGGATTTTGATGTTTGATTTGGAGTTAAATTATATCTAGTCCAAACCGGTTCTTTTTCGCGGAAAAATACTGACCATCAATTCCGTTTTTGGATAGGTTGATTTTGGCAATATTTTTCGACCATAAGAGAAATTTTCCTGTGATTCTCATAGATTTTTCAATTTTTTAATTTTTTGAAAAAATTTACATAAAGTCTATATTTCAGGCAAGTTACAAGCGATGGGTAGCCGATGGTGGATTGAGTCTCATCGGCTTTGTCTGGTCGAACAGAATGTTCGCCACCGTATTGAAGTTGAATTCGTGGATAATTCTTTTGGTTTTAGTCAAGTTTATTTTTTCGCCGAATTTTGTGTTTGATCTTATCACACACTGAGAATCCACGGAGTTTTCCCAGTGAATGTCATATGCTCATATTTCGGGTCACATCTATGTAGAATCA
Organism: Oikopleura longicauda; assembly: GCA_004367895.1. Taxonomy (NCBI): domain Eukaryota; kingdom Metazoa; phylum Chordata; class Appendicularia; order Copelata; family Oikopleuridae; genus Oikopleura; species Oikopleura longicauda. The sequence continues at coordinate 242 of SCLD01048364.1, read as the reverse complement.
CCCGTGTTGACAATATCGCCCCTCTCGAAAAAATCCTCCTCGTGAAAAAAAGAATCCCCTGAATTTTTTACTGTAGTCCATGAATCATGACAAAACTAATGATATAATATATTTATTTATAAAAATACAGTTTTTGTTTTATCATACAAATAATATTTTTTGCTGCTTGACAGAAATTATTCATTTTGGACACGTTGTGGTTGAAGACACTTTTGAATCAGAAATCAGATAAATCTTTTTAG
>SCLD01048254.1:0-16529 GCA_004367895.1 Oikopleura longicauda | reverse complement strand
GTTGAAACAACTTATGGTGACTTGAAATTATTTTAATAAACCCTGGCACCTGACGTCTCAGTGGGCATGGAATCGGCTCCTTTGAGATGATTGACTGTGTGTACTGATTTGGAATGGTTTTCGTCTTCTCTGTCTTGGCCTCTATTACCATCACTGACGCTGGTATCACTACAGAGAGAAGAGCCGTTTAGCCTTTTGAGAGAGGTCGTTTCAAATTAAAATACCATTTTTTATGGGCCCAGGGACGAGTGGCAGTGACACCGTTAACTCACTTTCGCTTTTGATCTCGCCAAATAACATACAATTCTGAAGATTTTGAAAAAAATTTTTTAAGTATTTCAAAAAAATAAATATTTTAATTAAAATAATAATAATAATTTTCAAAAGCGCAGCTCACGTCGCATCGGAATGTCCAAAACGGGAATGACATTATCATCATGATTTTGATACGTTTTTGGTTTGTTAACAAACTCGTCGCGCGTTTCACGCTGCGACTTTTTAAGTGTACTTTTTTGCAGCTTTAAATCTTCAATTTTCGCCATTAACAAATCGACACAGTCGCGCGCATTTTCAACTTTCGCTTCAAGCAGCTGCGTTATTGGCGGCGGTGGCAAGGGAGCAATGCGCGGCATGACAATCTCGGGCGTCACAAAAGGCCTGCTTGCTAGGGACTGTTGCGTTTCAAGCTCCAGTTGGTCAATATCACCACGTAACTGATCAATTTCGGCTTGATCGCGTTGACGCCCGATTCGCGTGTATTGCTTCATTTTGACAATTTCATTGGCAAGTTGTTCATTTTCATCTTCAATCTGGTCCAACTCCTCTCGAAGCAGCTCCTCTTGTGCCTGGCGTTGACTGTGGCGCGTGATGAACTTGGTATAAAACGCGGCAATATGCTCGGGATATTCACTCATCACTTGTGACTTTTCAGCGTCTAACCTAAGTTTTTAATATTTTATTTTATTTTTTGAATAATTTTTATAAATATTTTTCTAACCGCTCCAAGTCGGCATACAACGCGTCAACTCGTTTCCAATAGTTTCCGGTAAATTCCGCCTCACGTTTAATCAACTGCTCATTGTGCCGTTCCAACAGTGCCACTTCCTCCACATAACACGGTTTTCTCAGTGCCAGTGATTTTCGCTCTTTCAATTTGGATCGACGGATTACTTCGGATTTGACCCTTTTTAATGATCGTCGATGGACGGATTCACGGATTGAGCTGGTTGACGCACGATATGGTAGTTTTGCTTGGTGCTGCTGCTGCTTGGTCGGTTTAAGACCCATAACAACATTTCGCATTAACAGATCATACTTTGTAGGAGTCGGTGGATCGTTAGGTTCAATGCGAAACGAGCCAGACTCGTCCAGCCCGTACAGCTGATGCCGCATAAAGTGCAACTTGTAGACATTCATCGGATTGATTGGCGGTGGCGGTGGTGTTGGCGGGGGCGGGCGAGGACGCCAACTGTGAATGCAATTTGGCGAGCATGACGAGCGGAATTTTGTCTTAATAAAAATAATTAAAAATATTAATTAAAATCAATAAAACTTACATGAGTCAACTTGGGAATGGCCTCGGCGCCTTGTAAACGGGGCAAGTAAATGGGCGGCGTATACTCAACTCCAGTCCGAGCCCGATAATCATGTGTCCAGCTCATTTTTGATCAATTTTCTGAATTAGTTTGAAAATTTTCAAAAAATATTAAAATCTGAAGAACTAGGTTGTATTTATTAGCTACTAAACGAGCCGCGCTTGAATCCGCCCCGGTGGCCACCGCGCGAGTAGCCAGAGTTATAATACTCGCGCGTTGTCAAATTTGAATCTTGAGAGCCATATTTTCCACCGCCACCACCACGGCCTCTATTACCGCCTCTGCCACCACCACGACCTCGACCTCCACCGCCGCCTCGTTGCTGACCGGGTGGTGGCTCCTGACGCTTGCTCCACTGGGGCATGTTTCGTTGGGCCTCTTGCTGTTGAAATGTCTCCTTCTGTGGTCCGCTCATTTCACTAACACGACCACCGCGATCGGCAACGTTGCCCTTCATCGTATGCTTATTAATCGCCGTTTCAATACGCGCCGAGCCAGACGATGTCTTGGCCAGAACAAGTAAGTCTTCTCGAGCTGCCAGTGCCTGTCCCACCGTAATCGCGCTTTTTGTCTGCATCTCGCCAAGGATTTTGTTTGACAACTTTAGTGGGCAATTTAAAATTTTTGTTTAAAATATTAATTAAAATTAATTAACCCAAACTTCATCACGTCCTCCTTCTTTTCTTTGCCGCGGCCGGCCCAGATAAAGGATTGTAAAGTGACCGTCAATCGCGTGTGCAACATTTTCATGCGTCCCGTATAGTCTTCGTTCATTACTGATCACGATTTTAAGTTTCAACCTTTTTTTTGAGAATTTTCAACCTTTTGCCAAATTGTCCATTTTGTCACATTGCATCGGGCTCAGTGGAACGTCAATCAAGGCACGGCGTATTAGATCACTGGTCACTTTGCCCTGGAGCATAACTTCCAGCTTATCAATAATGGCCTTGAACAGCTGATCGGCCGGGATCGTCGCCGGTGGCTTGCCCATTTTTAACATCATAATTAATTTCTTCAAGTGATGATAACCATCTGGTCCAGCCATTTCCAATGTGCTTGTACTGTTATATTCGTTTATTTAACTGTTTTTATAAATACTGTTTTTAAACGAACACACGAACCTATCGCGATCGGCAACTACACTCATTTTGGCTCGTTGACAGCAACTACCGAGATAAGCCAACACAATCAGCTTGTTCTTACCAGCCAGGCGAAATTGAGTAGGTCCAGTAATTAGACATTGGTACGGGCAGTTGAGCTCCTTCAACGCATCACTTAGATCATAAATAAAGGATTCGACGGCCGCTTCATCACTCATATCGTCCAGCGCAGTCACATTGTTCAGATTTGGGTGAAAGTCGCATAACATGTCAATTAAATGTTCACATGTGACCGTATAAAACTGGCGTACTTTGTCACTGTCAGTGATGTTCGTCACTTGCTCAACAGTGATGTCGAGTCCGATTGCTTGTAACCGTTTAGTCACTGTTTCAACGTCCATTTCTATAAATTAATTTACTTTAACTTTAATATTGTCTCGCCAGTATATTGTTCAGTTCAACAAGCTGATGTTCAATGTTCAGCAGTGATTGCGAGCCATGCTCAATCGACTCAATTGAGCCATGCGCATTCGTCATTAAATAGTTCAGCTCTTTTGTCCGTTCCGCACAATCCATTAGTGTATCCGCCTTTTATTGTTTAGAACTTAAAATATAGAACTTCAGACAAAAAAGACCTGTTTCTGCAATTTGGGCACGCTCTTCCTGACGTGTTCTTGAATGCGGTACAGGCCTAAGCTGGGCTCGTTACTGACAATGTTCAACAGTTGATTGACTTGTCCCGTTGCTTTGTTTAATTTTTTCTCTGTCATCTTTTTTTTTTGTTGTATTTCAAAACTTCTCTATTGCGAGCAAGTAATTTTTTTCGGAGCATCGACTGGCGCAGAAATCAGCGCTTTTAGATTTTAACTTTCGGTGCGTTGACCGACACATCATTGACTCTCCACACAGTGTGTGTGTGTGTGTGTGCTCTAATTCTTACTATTTGGCCTTACTAAAGAAAAGAGAGAAAAAATTGAAATAAAAAAATGGCAGAGTCGCCAAATGACTCGATATTCCAAGCGATTGGGCATGATCGTGGTTGAACTAGTCTAAAAGACTAAGTGATTAATTTTAAATAGTATTATTAATACAGAGTTATGTTCAACCTTAAAAAACAGCCAAATGCTTGATGCTGAAGAACCACTGGTGATTATCAGTGACGATGATGAGCAAGAAGAGGAAGAGTCCTCCTCGGCCGTCGTGCCCGTCAAACGGCGTCGCTCAATGGACGATCGTAAGTTGACTCTAAAAAAAGTGAATTGAAAATAAACTTGACATTTAACTAGAACAGTTACCGCCAAAAGTGGCAAAATATCCCAATGCCGACATTGTCGCCTCGCTCCAGGCCCAGATTGAGTTGATGAAGAATCAGCACGAGCAAAAGATGCAGGAGATGCGCATTCAAATTGATATGCTAATGGAGGAGCACCAGGGCACTCACAGTAGTAAGAGTCAAGCGATAAAAGTGAGTACGGGCTAACAGTGATAGGTCTTTATCGTTATGTAAAACATTTAGCCCGATCCTGATAGCGAAGAGCGACGCACGTGTGCATTACAGGAGAAAATCAAACAACTTCAAAAGGAGAATGAAGGACTGCGTAATCAAGGTAACGTTTTCAATAAAGTAACGGCTAAAGCAAAATCAAGTGTAAAGTGACCAGCGCCAATGATGAACTCTCGCGTGTGATAAAAGACAGTCATAGTCAGCTCCAGTCGAGCATGGATCGCATCGAACAGTGCATCAATGCGGCACAGGCTGCGCCAAAACAGGAACCAGTGAACAAGGCCGACATGGGCAAGATATTGAATGAAGTGGCGGGGCAGATAAAAACCAAGATCGACCAGAGCATCGTCCAACTAAAGGAACACATTAGCCAGAATGCAGGCAAGGAAGACAGCAAGGCGCAATTTGACCGATTTGCGGCGATGAGCAACGAGTTGGTTCAATCAATCAAAAACATCATTGCAGCTGATCATCACGATGAAGAGCCCAACAGTGTCGAAGACAAATTGAATGGCAGTGGTGCATTTGAGCAGTCTGTTTTAGATGCAGGGATATGCAACTATTTTATATCTTACTATTATCAAACATATTTTGAATACACTTGTCAATCCCCGCTCTCGGATGAGCTTATTGGCGACTCGCCCCGTCTCACAGGCGACTCGCCATCCGTTCACAACAACGGCCGTTTTAAGTATCCCCACGAGAAAATCAAGGCGGCGCTCGAGCTGCGTCGCCAAAATCCGGAGGAGCATTTCGACACGTATTATCGCAACGTTTGCGATACCATCATGAAGCGTGACATCCCACAGACAACGCTTCGCGGTTGGTTGCGACGTGATTTGGAGAGCCAGCATCAACTATCAAAAGAAGCTGAGCACACGACGAAAAGCGGCCGGCGCTCAGTGCCACCGGCGAAGATTGAAATGTCGATAAAGAAAATTGACGCCAAAACGACAGATGAGTCGAAACAGGCATGGGAATCATTACATCGTCAGTGATTCCACTTTATATTAGAACGTTAGTTTCATTGTTGATTCCCCAACGATCAAAGCCAAATGCCGAAAAGACAACACCAGGTCGAGGAGGTGGGCGAAAGCGCCAAGAAAAGGCGGCTCTGCCCGACGATCAATTCGGCAGGATAATTGAGATCACATTCGACCAGAACCACCACCCGAAGGCGTTGATCGTCGAGGCACCTTATGAAGGTGGTTACATACGCTTCAAATATATACGCACCCAAATATACTACTCGAATGCGAATCAGGTCAACTCGTACTACATGAACTGTTGTACCGATAAATCGCTCAACTGCCCAGCGCGCATTGTCGTCAGTGAAATTTACAACGAAGAGCGACTTGCATGGATCGATAATCCCGAGTTGCGCAAACCGCAACCGACGGAGGAATACCAGATTTTGAAAGTGAGAGAGTTGCACAGTGCCCCGTGTTTCGAAGGTGCCTTGAAGATTGCTGAAAAAGATTCTGACTAACTGCCAAACCAGTAACACAAAGAACAGTGAATATAAATTGTGATTGAATTTACGACCTTGTCATTCTTTGCACCGTTTATTGCATGAGTCAGTCAAGTGTGATAATTTGATCAGTAGTTTCCTGAGATTTTAGAGCTTGAAATGCGCGATTCTGCTTCTCAGCGTGATAGACCCAGTGGCGACAAAATGTCACATGGTTCGCCGTCAATAGATTCCGCACCGCGAGTTTGTACGTTTCGTCGCTAAAATTCACCACGACATCAAGATCAAGCTGTGCTGGTGTCGGGTGGGGCACTTTGCATAGTAAGAAGCATAACTTGCGCAGGGCATAACGATATTTGCGCATTGCCTCGCTTGCATTGACTCGGACTGTGTCAACGTCATCCATTGAGCGTAACTCTTCGTACAATTCCGTTTTGCTGGTTCCATTTTGGAAAAACTGGGAACGGACATAACAGCAGAGGGGATGAAAGGCACCCGCCCCGTACATGGGATTGTTCATCGGTGGCTCCTCAAAGACAATGTGATGCATACTTGGCAAGTCATAGACACGTCCTGTATCAGCGTCGACGAATATATTGTCAACGTCAGTTTCTCTCGATCTATCCATTTTTATGTTTGATCTTTTTATGGGTCTTTAGTTTGTTTTGAGGAAAAACGAAGAAACTATCTGCACTTATATTGGGGGGCCATAGCGTGAAATCAAGATGAGATTGGCGTCATCTGTGTCTCCCAGATCTTATCTTGGAAGCAAATAATCTTAGAACTTTCACGCTTCGGTTAACCTCCAGCATTGTTCGTCTCTAACTGTTCGTTCTTTTCTGCCGTTACATTATTTGGCCTGAAGCCAGAGCGCCAGAAAGCATGGTGTATTTTTGCATTCAAGAAATAACAAAACATTTCTCGAAATTTTCGGAAGACAAAAACTCCTGGCTAGGCAATGCCTGGTAAAGGCTTCTTCATAAGTTATGAATCATAACAATGAAGGCTTCGTTATGATGACCAAGCAGTAACCACGGCAACCAGTTTTGACTCACTTGGCGCAGTGACGTCACGTTGAATAACATTCTAGATTTTTGACAAAAACTTGTGTGTTCGACCACTTTGTCAAGTTCAATTTCAAAGTCAAATGACAGAGAACACGGCCCACTTGACAGGGGCCGAGAATTTGCGCGCGTCATTGCGCTATGCAAGCCCGACAAATATTGGGCCAGCGCCGTCGGATCCAAAGCCGGAGCGCTATTTGGACGTGGCAAGTGTCTTTGAGAAGATATTCCCCGATTTGAGCGACAATTCACTTGGGGAGAGGCGTGAAGCTCTACTGAGACAAGCTGAGCATTATGAGAAGAGACGATTGCACGAGGAAGCCTATCTAAACAGGCCCCTAAGCAGTGAGCACAGGTAGGGCGAAGAGTCCCCTTGAAACTAACGACTAATCAAATTGTTCAAACAGTAGCACCAGCTCGGGGCCAACCACGAACTCGGTGTTAAGCGATCTGAGCGAGATTGAAAAGGAGTATTTGGAGGATGAGGAGTGGCACCAGAAAATGGTCGAGTACCTTGCGAAGGCGACCAAGGAGTACACGCAACTGGATCAACAACTCAGTCGCGTCGAGTGTTACATTATGGAGTCACGAGCTCGTGCCTCCTCCGCCGCCGAGGATAATCGTCGTGTCCATCACCTCGAGCCACTCAAAAGCTCGCCACTCCTCTCATATCTTGATGAGCAGAAACTGCGTGGCGATGGTAATAATGTAATTCCGAAGTCATTGATCTACCCGAGCGAGTTTTACCCAGTCAAGGTCAACCCACAGCCCGAACGGATCATTTCACCGCGCTATCGCCAAGAGACGGCATCATCGCGTCTTCAAGCTCGAGAACCGCACACTGCCACCCAGCAGCAACATCAGACCCGAGTTGACAAGTGCGAGTTGGAGTCAAAGACGAGCTCGGTGGAAATGCGATCGTTGAAGCCGCGACCGCCGAAACAAACGGAGAAGGCGTCGAAACGAGCAAAAAGTGCCATCACCAAGCCGAGCCTGAGCCACAAAGGCTACTCGCGCCAGGAGGACGAGGAGCACAAGTCGATACAGCGGGAACTCGACCGAATGAAGAATACCACGTTTGACTTCCTCAAGAACCCGAGATCAGAAGAGCCCAAAATTAAAGATCTATTTGAGCCAATTCCAGCCGAGATCCGCTTCACTAAGTGGGACGTTGGAACAGTAATTGAAACACAGCTCGAACTGCGCAATAATGATTCGGTCTCGCGGACCGTAGCCGTCTTACCACCCGAGAATCCTCACTTTCATCTCGGCCTGGGCCGGTATCCCTCGTCCGATGGCCAAGTGGGACCTGGTTTGTCGGTTCTGTTTCGTGTTCAATTTATGCCTGACTCCTTGGCGGATGACGAGTCCTGCTTGGAGGTGCGCCATCAATCTGGCAAAATGCTCATTCCAATCCGCGCCATTCGTCCTAAGCCCAATCTCACCTTACCTGAAACAATTGACGTTGGCCACTGTCTGCTCAACTCTTCCGTGCGTCATCTCATTCGTGTCATCAATCACGGCGGCCCTGGCCGCTTCTGCTTTGTCCGCGAGGCTGACTGGCCAATGGCGAATTTCAAAACGGCTGTGGAGCCCGAGGTTACCCGAATCGGAGCATTCACCGTCTGGCCGACCATATTCGAGATTTTAGAAGGTGACGAGCGCGATTTAATTGTACAGTTTGAGCCGGGTAACCGAAAGGAACCCGGTGAGTATCGCGAAGAGCTGTTACTCACCTGTGACAATTGTCAAACGAAAAAAATAACGTTCATCGGACAAGCTGAGCGACCACAGATCGAAGTGATCATTGACGAGCAACACAGACGAACGCCCGAGTTTGGCCAGTTGCGCGATCAGTTCGCCCTGGGCCAAATTGAAATGCCGACCGGCTATCCAGGCGTGGCACCGGTTGCATCACAAGTTGACATTATGATCCGTAACTGTACGCATGTTGAACTGCCCTACCAATTCCAGTTTGTCTATCCAAAACTCGTCCAATTCGACAAAAACCAAGCACTGGCCGATGTCGACAAATCCTACTATAATCTAAATGCGATTACGCGCGAACTTGACAATGTATCACCGTTCAAAATATATCCCAGTTCGAACACGCTAAACAATCAATCGCTCGCGCCAAATGCAACAACCAAGTTTTGTCTTATGTTCAATCCCGTTGCCCCGTGTAAATACAATTCCGTCTTACGCATAAGTCTCCAAACAGATGAAAAAACACCCGAATCTGTGTTGCTCAGTTCGAATAACGATGCAACGCGCATCTTAGAATATGAGATCAATGCCGAGTGTGCGCCCATCACCGCACAGTTGATGCCATCGGTGATGAATATACCGGGTCAAATACCAATTGGTTCGCGTATCAAACGCGAATTTTATTTGATCAATAATATTGCGGCTAGTGACGCAAACCCGAACCGGACAATTGAGTTTTCATGGACGCCCACCGACACATGCTCCGTCGAGCCGTCATTTGGTCAAGTAGGACCGGGTCAATCAATGCCATTGCAATTGTGCATTGAAGCATCGGCATCAGGCTCGATTAATGATCAGTTGAAGTGTAAAATCGAGTGCGGACCAGTGTTGACGCTGGACGTTACTGCTCAGATTAAGCCGCCCTACGTAACGCTTGACTGTGGTCGCCTTGACTTTGGCGTTGTCGAGGTTGGAAGTACTACATTTAAGACTGTCACCGTTATGAATCGCAGCCCAGTTGAAGCCAGCTTTTCGGCAGCCACCATTGATGAAATTACAATCGAACCAAGTGAACTTATAATTGGCCCAATGGGCGAAGCCTCAGTGAAAGTGACCTGGTCACCGAGCAAAGTTTACGACATTGACAATGAGACAATCAGCGCACATGGGACTGAATACGGACAACTCAAACTGCGTGGATCATCAATTCGACCACAAGTTGAGTTCAGCGTTTCGTCCATTACCATTCCGGACTTGTTTGTCGGCGTCAAATCATCAGTAACACTGCAGTTGGAAAACAAGAGCCCGCTGGAGGCACAATTTCTCATTGTCGATGCCGCCCATTTGCCATCACTACCAGATGCACTTCAGTTCGCCGTTGGCGAGCATACTGATCTCAGTCAACTCAAACCATACGAATCGCGACAAATCGAAATCGAAATTATCTCATTTAAAAAACAACTGATCGAAAACTTTATTCTGGTGGCTGATGTGAACAATTCGGCACGGCCGGCATTGATAGAAGTCAAGGGAAAAGTGAGACGACTTGAAGTCGAAGTGACCAACTTATCAAATGGTCAGCCATGCCAGAGTCTTGACTTCAACATTAATAGTCTATATGAAATACGGACACAACGCATTCGATTGACGAATAAAACCGGCATTAAATCGAGATTTGTCATCAAGGCCAATCAACTTCAAGGTCAGCTGCCAAAAGTGTATCACGAGGAAGAGGGTTTAGTGTGGAAACCTGAAATCAAGGAAAACAAACAGTTGCTACAGAGACGAGCATATTTCAAACAAGCGACCGATATAACAAGGCGTGAATTCGTCAAGCAAATGAATCTCCAGTCAACTTATGGCATGAGCATCATATCGGACGTGTCAACGGCCGAATTGGATGCATTCGCTGTGCAAGATATCACCATTATTGTCGCTGGATTGAGCTGGGGCAAGTACAACGATCAGTTGACGATTGAAATTGATGATATGGACACAATTGTTATTGATGTCGCCATCAATTCAAATGTTGCGCCACTGATAACGCCAACTTCATTCATTCGATTAGGCAGTGTCGGAGCATCGGATAAAGTCGCCAAAAAAGTACCCATCACCAATCTGGCTCCACATCCCGTTCAGATTAACTTTTTCGTGTTGGATGCCTTTGAAAAAGCGCTACTTGATGAGTATGGCGAATTACCACTGCCGCTTGACAATGATCAAATTGAGCCCAGTGAGAACAGTCCATTCAATTGTGGCGAGTTCATTCAAGCAGTCGCCTTTGGAGCCCGACGTGTACCATTCAACACATCACGCAAAGTCGAAATCGGTGCCCGATCACAAGTTCAGCTGAGTATACAAATGGATCAGAATCATGCACGTGTTGGCATGAATACGGCAACTCTGTTGGGTCAGTTATCGTTAAGTCTGAACGACATGACTGATCATGCCAACTGTTGTCATCGTCTGACTGGGAAAAATGGGCCAGTTTTTGAGTTGCCGCTATCCGCCACGTTAGTTGCCAATGAGTGTCAAATTGAGCAAATCGACGAGTTTATCTATTCCATGTCGATGTGCTCATTAACGAAACAACGCAAGGCTTTTTCAGGTAACTATTACTACCTTTCTTAAAACGAGTCTCAAACTGACTGGCATTATATTCAGCATACAATCCAACGAAAACTCAATCAACGTTCACACTGAGTGTCACTGAACCATATAAAATTTGTCTTGGTGAGACTGAAGCGCAAACGGTCGAAGTGACACTGCAAAAGAGTCAACGAAAAGTACTCTCATTGCAGTTGGATGCATCAGCGTCAATCATTGACAGTGATTTTGTCGAGCGTAGTGGCCAGATGGTGAACACGGGAAAGCTGATCACGCGTGGCTTGGCCAAGAATTACACGTTTCCAATCAGATCTACCGTTACCCTGCCAAATATTCTCCTGTCCAAGCACGAGCTCGACTTTGGCATGCGTACAGTTGGCGATTCGTATGAGGTGAAACATTTGTAAAATGCGACAAAATATTTAATTTCAATTTTTACTAGATGGAGTTGGTCTTGAAAAACGATACACTCTGTGCAAGTGATTTCGAGTTCGATCAGCTTGATGCTGACCAGCCATTTACGGTGATGACCATTGCGGGGCGCGTCGCACGCGGCGATAGCACCATTGTTTGGGTCCGCTTCGAGCCAACACCAATTACTGAGCAAACTGCGTATAGTGCCGAGCTGAAACTGAACTACTTCAATGGAACCGCTACAATTGGATTGCGCGGAACAGCGACTAACGACAAACGATATGCGATTGGCAGTCACCTGTGTAACTAATATTATTTAACTTATATAAATAAACTATTTTATTTTTCTGTATACTACAGAATACCAGCTTTATTTGTTAGTTTGTTTTGTCTGGGAAGATAAAGATCTCGCAGTAAAAGCCGTTACCGACGTAGCCCTCATGACACTTGCATTCATAGCCGTTTTCATAGCCTTTGACACCGATCGGGGTGCAAAATGCATTGACATCGCATGTATGGTACGCACAGGGTTCGTTTATCGACTGATGATCATTGTCGCCGTAGTAACCAGTCTTGTATTTACACTTTTCATTGACATTGTAGCCGGACTCAGACCTGCTTTCATCACGAAGGCAGTTGAAATACTCATAAAGCTGGTTGTTGGCAAAGGTGTGGTTTTCTGCAGAGCAGTTGATACCGTCGCCCTGGTATCCATCGCTACACTTGCACTCGTAACCGCTGCACTTGTTAATACATTTGGCATTGACGTGGCACCGGTTGTTACCACTGACGCACTGATCGTCATCGCATGAGTCCGAGGGCACTTTTTTGCCAATCAACATGGGTCTGATTGTCTTCCAAAGTTCTTTTGATCGTTCAAGGCAGTGTTTTTTAAGACACTTGTTCTTGAACTGCGATGTTACTTTCTCACAAAACATTTGGTTTTCAGTCAAAAATTGATTCTGGGTTTCTCGGCCATTGGGGCTTGCATTAATATCTCAATATTATACTCTTTTTTGTTACTAAATAACAACAAGAACTTACTTTTTTGAGGCCCTTTCGGAAATGAGGTGCCCGACAAAACGACTGAAACTAACAAGACAAAATATCCCATTTGTCGTTCTTTTAGTTTCTAATGCTTGTGTTTCTACACTATAAGTACTTCATTAATGATCCACATCCCACAATAACGTCTTCACTCTTCGAACCTCACTACCTCTCTGGCGCTAGCAAATACTGACGCTAAAAATACTTACAAACCTGAACAAGACGTGTGTCTTTGTAACATAACTATCTCTCCAAAAATTTTGTCCAGGCTGGACAGTCCAGCCGATGTGAAAAACAGTATGAACTTGACACGTGCAGTTCAACCAAAAACACACAACCAACCAGTAAAGATGACGTACTAGTAGAGAACAAATTTTACATGTTCAATTTTAATCTCAATCCCCTTCCCCAATAAGTGTTTTTAGAACAATTATCCAACTTCAATTATCCAATGTCTAACAACCTAGTCTTTCGGTATTAAACTAAAAGAAAGAAAATCTATTTTAATGCTTGCCTACACTAGCCCGTCTTCCTCTGGCCGCAAAGAAACATAATAGTAAAGCACAGATACTGCCTGGGGCCATTTCGTATTTTCTCATGTTTTTGCGCCTGCTGCTCGTGTGCGCTGTCATTTCACTCTGACAAGTTACGTGCCTCGGAGCCGTTTTGACCATTATTAACGTGAATCTGGCGACAAATGTAATTTTGGGCCGAAGAGAAAGAAAAACAAAATGAGTAAGCCAAGCAGAACAGAAGGTGTGATGAGCAACTTCGGCTGGGTGGCACTTGGGGCTGTTCTCTTTTTTCTTTACCAACAGGTTAATTGAACTTTGACCCCGATTTTCGTACTTTATTTGTAATTGATTAGTTTGAATCCTCCCAAATCAACGAGTTGACCCAGGAAGATCATATCGAAGGCGCCACAAAATTTCAGCACTATATAGAAAACTCGGATTACGAGCAAGATGATGAGTTCGTGCTCCAGGACAAGCTGTCCGACTGGCGACAATGGATGATGCAAAATGCGGGGCCCATTCCCGACGAGTTTCAGGAGGGCTACGTGGCGCCGTCAGCACCAGTGACGCTCAGCCCAATCGAAGAGGCTCAGCAAAAGCTGCAGAAACTTGAAGAGGAGCAGCAACAGCAGCAGCAATCTTTTAATCCGTTTAACTCAGCGCCAAGTGAACCGGTTAACAGACCACTGACAGTAGCGGAAATGATGGCTAAGGGTGTCGCTGCACAGCAACAAAATGAGCAGCCACAGCCTATTGAGCAGTCCGTTGAGGAGCCAGTTGAAGACGTAGTAGTTGAGGAAAGTGTTGAAAATATGAATGAAGCCAAGACACTTGTCGAGTCGATACTGGAAAATAGCTCGAGCAATGAGGTTAATCTGGTCGAGCCCGCAAAAGACGAAGAAACTGTGAAAACTGAGTCTGATAAACCAAATGACCCAGAAGTATCAACTGAAAAAGTGTCCAAAGTAAAAGACGAAGAAGAAGAAGAAGAGGCCGTTGTTGAAGAACTCGAACCTGAAGTAGACGAAGAAGTCGAAGAAGATGAAGAGGCTCAAGAAGAGGAGGAGCACGTTCATATTGGTGATGAAGCGTTTTTTGCCGATGATGATGATGCGGCGGCTGAAGAAGAAAAAGAAGCAGAAGAAATGGCCGAAGCCAGCTCAATCACAGGCGAAAACATCAAGACAAACAAATTCCTGACAGAAGAGGAGAAAACGCCAAAGTTTATTATTGTCGGCGCCACAAAATGCTCGACATCAGCCTTGCTCCGATTTCTTCAATTTCATCCCCTTCTCCGCACGCCCATCACATCTGAGCTCTATTTTTTTAACAAGCACTACGACGAAGGGCTCGATTGGTATTACAAGCAGTTTGAGAGTGTTGCTGTTCACAATCGTAACTTGACGCTGTTCGAGAAAACGCCCACTTATTACCAAAATCCCAACGTGCCCGAACGCGTCAAGAAGGCCTTTCCGGACATAAAAATCATCATTTCAGGTAAAACTAAAACCAAAAGAAACATTTAAGGCGTTAAGCTGAGCCGATTAAGCTTATTCTAATCCCGTCTAATTTGAGCGTTTTTTGCAATATATGTTGTCGGCTCAAAATGAGAGAAAAAAGCGGTCAAAATGAGTGACGGGTGCAATTTCGCGCTTTAAAATTTCTGTCCATAGTGTGTCACCCCGTCAAGCGGCTCGTCTCGCGCTACTATCATGCATTGGCAATTAGACCCGATACAAAAGACGTGTTGGGAGATTTCGAGGCTTACCAAGAGCTGTTGACGGGCTATGCAGCCAATGCCACTATTGATTTCGAGCCCGTTTTTGACGATGAGCAAGTTGAAGACAAAATCCAGAAGCTCACCGACGACTTTTTGGTAAGACTCAAACGTTTGTTAAACAGTTTTATTTAAACGTTGATAAATTAGCTCAAACACCATACACCCTTCAACCATATGAAACTGAGCCAGGCGATTTTGATGAACTCGTGCTACTCAATATTTCTACGCAATTGGCTCAAGTACTTCGATCATGACCAGATTTTCCTTGTAAACGGAAATGAAATTAGTAAGTTGACATTTTCCTAAACACTGTTTTAATTTATTCAGTTTCAAACCCGGGAAAGGTGATGCTCGAAGTGGAAGAGTTTATCGGCGTGCAAAAGTGGTACTCAGAAGATAATTTCGTCATCAATCCCGAAACGGGCTATTATTGTATCAAAACCAAGGCCCAAGACTCCGAACTCCATTGTCTTACTGGTTCAAAGGTTGGACATTGTTCTTGATTTAGTTTGAAAAGTTCGTTTTCAGGGACGCAAAAAAGAAGAGCTCAGCCAGGGCACAGTTGACAAGCTGCTGGAGTTTTATAAACCATTCAATGACGACCTAAAAACGCTTTTCCCCAGTTTTGAACATAGCTGGGATGAACTTGTATAGACCTCTCTTCAATTGTATTTTATATGCAGTATTTATATACATATATTTGCACTTTTTCATTTTCATCATCATATGACACTTTATCACGTTCAGATACAGCCAAAACGATGACATCGAATCGATAAGGTATGGCAAAGAAAAAGAAGACGAAAAAGAAGTCGCGGCAGGGGACAAGATGGTGGATGCCCCAGTTCAAAGCGGAGAGCTTAAACGAGTTCTATGCATTTGCGCTCATCATCATCATGTTCATCACGTTCTATCAGTTCTACTCCTTCAGCACTGAAGCCTATGACATGTTTGTCCATCCCGCCTTCAACTGGACTTGCTCGAACGTTGGCATGATTGACAACAAGTTCAGCAGCAAGTGTGACGAGGTGAAAAGTTATGTACCTGGCGAAAACGTGTACGAGTATGATTACGACACGTTCAAGGAAGACTTCGACTATGGGGCCTACGCCGAGGGTAGCGAGCAAGTGCCCATTGACGACAATGTCAACGTCAGGTTCGAGCCCCGACCTAACATGACAATGGGCGATATCAAGCACTATGTGCAGAAGACTTTCCAGAAGTATTTAGATGACGCAAATGGCGGTGAAACGATTAAAACAAAATTCCAAGATGGTTCTGTTGACGACGCTGAACCGTCACAACAATCAGTCTCTGTTGTGGAAGAAGTGAAACCCGAAGTAGTGGAAGAGACAGTTGAAAAACCGCTCAAACAGATTGAAGAGCCAAAAATATCAAAATTTATCATCATTGGCGCCATGAAATGTGGCACCACGGCAATTAACAATTTCTTACGTTTTCACCCTGGAGCAGTTCCTACTGGAGAACTATATTTCTTTCTGAAAGCGTATCAACAGGACAAAACTCAGGAGGAGCTTTATAACGAATATCTCCATCTTATGCCAGGTTAGTTATAAACCGAGAAAGCGTTTTCAATAGCGAAATATAGTTTACCAAACTGGACGAACCGTTTACGAAAAAACGCCCACCTATTATCGTGTGCCGAAAGTGCCCAAACGCATCAAGGACATGGATCCGGAAATGAAAATTATTTTCATTGTTTGC
>SCLD01048146.1:0-16533 GCA_004367895.1 Oikopleura longicauda | reverse complement strand
CATATGGCGCCGATCTTGTTTTGAGAAGAAATTGAGGTGTTCCACTTTGCAATACAGATTTGTAGTGTGAGAAACATTCAAATGATTTATTTCCATGATATGCTCCCATTCCAGAGTGGCCTGAAATTTTGTTATATAAGGGCCCCATGGGGTTGTCACACAAGTTAAAGACTGGGTGTCCCACTCTAATGTGTGACCACCTATATCTACAAAGGAGGAGGAAAACATACCGACACCGCCAAATGGAAGATTTTCAACAGCAACTTGCATGATAGTGTCATTAATACACATTCCTCCACTCGAAATGCTCTGGACCCACTTGTCAATAATTTTGTTATCCTGTGCTGAATAAAACTGTTTGGTCTCTACTTTTGAACCATGGTTTACTCGACAGGAAAATATAAAGTGGGTCTTCCCGATGTTCAACGTCTCTTTACTTCCCATGAGAAATTCGGAAAAATCTGTTCCAAAGATTCTTTGTACAAAAGAATCGGTCAATTTATCATGTTAGATGTGTGCTTATATATTGATATCTTGAGTAATTTGGACTATAAAAAAAGTTTTCTTATACAGTACACCGTTTTACTCACCGAAGCAGTAAGAAGCCAAAGGTTTTTCATCAGCTCGAACAATTTTAATAGCTTCATTGATATCTTTTACTTCAACAATTGGTAATATAGGACCAAACAGTTCGTCTCGTAGAAGGGCATCGTCCATTTTTACATTAACAACCACAGTTGGCTCTATATAATTTCCATCATCTTTTGTTTTACCACCAATGACTATGTCACCATTAGTTTCTTTCAGCAGATTTTGAAGTCTTTGATAATGTCTCTGTGAAATCATTTT
The DNA here is from genome assembly GCA_004367895.1 of Oikopleura longicauda. Lineage (NCBI taxonomy): Eukaryota > Metazoa > Chordata > Appendicularia > Copelata > Oikopleuridae > Oikopleura > Oikopleura longicauda. The sequence goes on along the minus strand of SCLD01048146.1, from coordinate 15,684 downwards.
GCCAGAGTAAGCTTAATCAATATTATTATTTATCTCCTAAGCTCATTCCCGGGTGAGCAAAGGCTATGGCTAGGATGATATCCAAATCGACCGAAACAGTTTTTTGGCCATAACTTCCTGGACCGTCCGCCAAAATTTTATATGACATACTTTATAAGTAAAGCCTTTCGCCAAGAAATTTACAGCGCGAATTCGGACGAATTCGAAGGTCATTCACCCACGCAATAAAAATTGCTCTGAAAAATCCCTAGCTATGGCTATGGGTTGAGTGACCCATCGTGGGTCCACGATTTGGAACAGAATCGGATGTTGTAAGAAAACGTTTATCCAAGTCGTCTCAGAAACGGTTGTGAATCAGGACAGACCCTTGGTAGATCAACTGATTATGGAGTGAGTTTCGACCATACAGTGTGAAATTCAGACTCTGGATGATTTAGGAATGATAAGACTTAACTTACAATTTGATTTTGCTGGATTGTCGTCATACCATTCTTTCATCACAATTTTGATAGCTTCAACTAATTTATCTTTGACAGCAGATTTGCACATAACATAATTTGGAGAAATACAGATTTGACCACTGTTTATGCATTTACCGAACATAAGTCGATGTGCCACCATACTAAAGTTTGCAGACTCATCAATCCAAGTTGGGTTCTTACCACCAAGTTCAAGAATGACTGGGGTTAAGTGTTCCGCAGCTGCTTTCATGACAATCTTTCCAATATGTGTTCCTCCAGTGAAGAAAATCATATCATAACGTTCCTTTAAAAGTCTTCCAGAGCCTTCAGGTCCCTCAACAAAAACTGGAAATGCTTCAGAATCAATATATTGAGGGAGTTTCTCCATCATGAGATTAGCACTAGCTGCAGAAAGTTCAGATGGCTTGACAATTGCAGTGTTACCAGCAGCAATAGCGCCACAAAGTGGCCCGATGGTTAAATCAAATGGATAGTTCCATGCACCCATAATGAGAGTTGTTCCAAGGGGCTTATATCGTTTTTCAAAAAAACATAAAAAAGGGAAAATCTTAAATCAATCAGAGACAGTGTTTTTTTTTGGAAACTTTCCTCGGGGATACGATAGCATGTGTTTGCCATATTGATCATACCACCCGAAACTTTTTCTTTTTTCATCAGTTTTTTACCATTTTTCAACATATGAGTTATTTGATTTCGACAATTGACCCATTCTGTGGTGGCTTCAAGTACAACTCGTCCCAAATCCTCATCAAGGGCTGAAATTTTTATTTATGATTTATAAATTATGAACTATTGTCAGAGTTGACTGCTTGAATCGATCATTCAAAGATTATAGAAGAGTTACTTTTTCTTTAGTTGCTTTAGTCGTTGAAAATTATTTAGAGTTCTTCACTTCGTCTTGGTCATAAACTGACATTTACTTATTATTATATAGATAGTTTATAGGTCAACTGTTGACCGTCAGCATACGAAAGTGTATTATACCAACGTGTAACAAAATGTCACGACTCGCGGCACATGACCGAATGTATTATAATTCTGAAGACTTAAGGATACCTCCCAGGAAATTTGCCATAAAGTCAAAATGGTAAATCTTGGGTTTTAATGATCAACAACGCAAAACCATGGGCATCTTATGCTGTTTTGTTTTGATTGTCATGTGACAGAACCATTACAAATATCTTCCTATAGCTTAATGTAACTTTTTCTGTGAATTAATAGCTTATATCACGGTTATATTATGCTTATATCAAAGCTTACAACTTTGAGTTAAGATCTAAAGGTTCTGTATGGACCATACAGTATGGTATAATTTAGTCCCAAACCTTTGAAGATGGCTTCTTTTTCGGTGTCAAGAAACTTGATGAGACCTTGGAGCTGCTTTTCACGGTATTCCCACGGTCTGGTGACATCAGAAGCAAATATTTCTTTATTTGGTTTTATGGAATTATAAGATAAGCACCGTATAAAGTGAGGTTCGTCTTTTCATGGTCGTCGTCCTTTTAAGTTGTAGACTATAAATATACCCTTGTTACTGAAAACCGTTTGTACCGGTAGTATAAAGCAATTTAGAAAATATTCAAAGCATACAAATTACAATTTGTAAAAACAGTCCATAAAACACGTAAATAATGATTTTTGTTGCGTTACCGTTTTGTATAGAACACGCTGGAAAGAGGAAATTAACCAAATTGGAATTTAATGAATACCATTGTTAATAACATCACCTCACTGGATTATATCAAATCAAATATTTTCTAGATTCTTATCAATGAGTTCCAAATAGAACATACTAGAACTGATTCTAAAAATTATCATCGCGGAGTCTATGGGCTTGGATCTAGTGTAAATACTATTAACGAGTTCAAATATTATATCACCAAGTTTTAAGTGCATTTGATGTTGCTGTCATTTTGGGTCGAAAAATCTCGAAAGACCAAAAACTCATCATGCAAACCAGCCTTTAGACTTGTTGACTCGGGGTATCTTTTGAGTGTTCCATTCTGTTTCGTCGAGCACCATTGTTCTACTTGTTATTCTTTTAAAGCTTTATACTCGGATCTTTGTGAACTGTGAGCGTTCGCTGTACAGGTCTTCCTAAAGGATCTCACTGAGACTCACTCAAGGTCCTGATATTGGGGGTCTTCGATTTTTTCAAGGCTTTCTCTTCAAATGATTCGTCATTTAATAAGTCCAGGTCTTAAAATTATGATACTAAATACTTTAATGTATATTTTTTTAGTATCTAGATAAGTGATTGATATAAAAGTGTAAATTATTTAGACCCCACACAATGATGGGATAATTTATCACTGAGAAAACTTTATATCTTCACCAGAGCTGTTCACCAGAAAACAAAAAGTATGTTCCAGCCAAGGTCACTCGATCTGTCAATGAGAAACGCCGGTCAGAAGTTCTGACTCAGAACGACCCGGTGATGTGGTGAGAAATTTCTTCAACAAGAACTCATTTAGACTTTTTATATTTGCTAGGTATTTTCGAGTTTTTTTGCATATCAAACGTTTATCAAAATTTGATCATAAAATTACCAGGCCAGAATATTATTCATTTGATCTCGAAAGTGACGGGGAAGTATGTAACAATATTAGAAAACTTGAGATACAATTGCTTTTTTTTACCAGTAACATTATCAGCATATTTGACAAATATTATTTTTAGCCGGTAATTATATACAGTACAAGTGTTCGTAACGTACTGTACTTTTCAAGTTTGTACTGATTGTAAGTTTGAACTGATTGCGGTCGAGTACAGAACTTTTTTCAATTTGATCTAATCGAATTAACGAAACTAATCGCCGGCCAAAAATGTCAACATAGACATAGACAAATTATACAGTGTGCTCTTCAAAATATAGACTATATTTCCAACCAATTATACCCCCTATAGCAGGGTGCACACTTGGATTGACCCACTCTCGTATGCTGCATGATGTATGCATGTAAAATGGGCCAACGGTTGACCGAGTGGGTCACTCTAAGTGTGCAAGCTCAAGACCAGGTGGGTCACTCCAATGCGTGTGCGGCTATATAAATTCATTCCACAGTACGAGTCGTAGTAACATACTGTACGTTTGAAGTACTCTAAATTTGAACCGATTGGAGTCGAGTACAGAATTTAAATTGAAACATTTTGATTTAACATTTTAATCAAATTAACCGTAATAATTGCCGACAAAAAAACTCAACATACATTTTGAAATAGACAAACTTACAGCGGACATTTTAAACCTTGATACCGTAATTGGTACTTTAGACTTAAGTGCTCCATAGTTTCATTCTTTCAGAGGTATCTACTTAGGAATGATCACGTAAGATGCTACGGGCAGCCGACTGTACAAATAATTAATATATAACGATATTAAAGGGAATACATATCAGGGCTTGCTCACATAAGAGAGAAAGAGGAGGACACCTCTTCGAATATACAATATAGAGGGCGCCATTCACCCAAACCCTGATATTATTTAGCTTTAATATCGATAGATGTATAAAAATCAATGCTATCAAGACCTGATAATCACGTCATTCATATGATACGGCAAAAAATCTGAGAAATTCAATTGCAACTTCCGCTCAAAATATGAACCAGTTCCGGTACTCTATAAATTATAAGGTTGAACCATAAGACTATAATTCGACTAAACTTTCAAATTATTAGACCAATTTTAATACAGTGGGCAGCGTCTTTCCGACGATCGTCATCTCTACTGCCCCGCGAGGAACTTGAACCAAATGACAATCGGGAAGCCGAACCCCACTTTAACGATTTCTATAACTAAAATTTTGAAAAATGTGTCAAAGCGTTCCTGATTAAAACTGTTCTCTGAGTAAGTAACTTTTGTGGCCGTGCCAATCGAATCATAATCTGAGATTTCTAATATTTTTTCAATTTTTTGTTTTGTTTGACAAATATCAACGTCAAAATGAGTGGAGGCGCGTATTATTTAACTTTACGGTCACCAGTCTGAATTCTAAACCTCATTTTAAAATCTATCGATTGCCGGTAACTCCATTTGCATAAAAATAAAAAGAATGCCTCCGATGTGACACCACGTGATATATCTATCAATGACAGGTAATCTCCGTCTGATGATTTACACTGAGATGATCACGTCGAAGAGGATAATAAGAATCGAATACATCTTTGATTTTATTTGTAAAAATAGAAATAACAGAATTGAAGTCGGATGCAAATATATATATAATCATAATCGGTTATTAGGTCGGACGGACTAGAAATGGCCCAAAGTCAAAAAGCATCAAATCGAGGAATAGTCAGATAACACATGATTATTCCCCAATTTGATCCATACTGAAAAAACAACTCATGCAAAGTTAGGTGTCCTTCCCGATGATCATCATCTCTATACCGCCCCATGCGGAATTCGGGCAAAATAACTATCGGGAAGACGCACCCCACTTTAGTCTATGCCAATTCATGAGAAATTATTTGATCAGTTATTGAAGGATAATGAGGATTGAAGAAACAACGATTCATATGAGTCATTTATTATGACTCATATAATATGAATCGCATAAGCTATAAGGCCAATATACAAATCCATTCAAGGTCACAATGACAATACATTTGAATAGACATAACCGGATAAAATTGGATCGAATCGGTTTTTAGGAAGTTACAGGAAATACTGGAAATCTAGAAGTATTTGAAACGAATGTATCTCTAACATGCATTTTAAAAATTTGCATTTTAGATATTTGGTAGGCAGAAGCAAATCATTTATGGTTATTCAGTGAGGATTTGCTCTTAGATCCTACATTTTAATACTTTATAACCTGTTGGTTATCTTTGAATCAAAGTGGAGTTCTTCACACATCCTAAAAATTCGGAAATATTGGCCCGATTAGGACGCATAGGCGGTCATCGGATAATACTGATCGTTCGATAAGTGCAAATACTGTGAGATTGAATCTACTGTTTCGAGATGTTTGGAGATTCGGAAAATAAAAAGCGAAACGAGTTTCAAGCCAACAACGAAATTCATCACATGAACTTTTGAAAAATGACGGTTTCGAGCTTTTCATTTTTTCAATTAAACGTATGATAATGACAGAAATTATTCCTGAACGGGCATGAACGAAAATAAGAAGTAAAAAGGCACAACCTTTGAAGGTTAATCGAGAGGCACAGTTTTCAGGCAGAGTAGGCTTACAACCTACGCATTTCTCGATTCATAGACTACGCATAAACAGGATTTACACCATAGGGATGAGATTGATCCCACTGAGTGATCACCCCTTCAGTAGTCACTTCACTTGTTTGATGAATATTCGATCTTTCAGCATAATCTGCTCCTCTTGAAGTAACTGTTTCCACGTTTCCACTGAATCATGACGTTATCGATTTTTTCCATTGCATAAATTATAAGATATGCATAATATAATTTTAGTTTTAATAATAACTTATACCTCGAGTTAATTGTGGGCGGTGAAATTATTAAAAATGTGTCTTTCTTGAGATTTTTGTTGAAAAGACGTTTCCATTTGAATGACATGTATTCGAAAAATGAGAAGTGAGCGGAGAGACCAGGAGCAAGACCAGGCGAAGTGACGTGGATATAATAAACTAATAATATAAAAACTAATAGAACAATGATCGAATAAAGCCAATTAATAAAGAACATCATAAGAACTGAAAAGAAGCACGCCACTAGCGAGTGCGTTGGCGCACACAGAATCTTGTACCAACTGTGTGGCTTGAAATAGGATATTTCTAGTTATTACGTTATAGTTATTTTCATTATGTTACGTAATACTTGATAAAATCATCCCAATCCTGTTTTCTAATTTCGCCTCTTTCTAAAATTCGGGTTTCCATCGTATCATTTTCAATAATTGGTGCGTCCGCGGCCTCATTAACATTCTGAGTATTACGAACAAATATTTCATTGGAAGCAACAAAAGCTGCATCACCATCAATTGTGATATCAGGCGGTTGTGGAACAAGGGGCTGGGGGTTAAGATCAAAACTTCGTGCCATTTGATTTTTAACTGAAAGATTTTTATCTGGCGACCCAAAAGGACCACCAGGTCCAAATCTACCACCATTCTTAATTTCGACTTCTGGTGACTGAAGATTCATCTCGGGTTGAGGCAAATTCGAGAATCTTGAATTTGTATTCGGTGTTCGTAATACTTCACGTCGTTGCTTTATTTTATATGATTTGGCAAGTGAGAAATTGGCATAATCTACAACGGCATAAACGAAAAGGAATGCAATTGAAATAATGGGCGAGATAACTTTGTGTGGTTTTCGAGCTGTTGTTGAGCTGTATCTCGTACGCATTGATGGACCGTACCGTACAGTCCGTACGTTTTCAGTGCGCAACCATTCCTTTTAGATTTCCAACCAAAATAAAAATAATTGAAATAATACCAACGAGTATAATTCCTCGGAGTGGAATTTTTGAACTTCCGATTCCTACTTCGAAAATTTCTAATCCACGAATTGCTCGATCAGCTGCAATTGATTGAATAAGACGCGGTGCTTGATATGTTGCTGACGCACATCCTGAATATTAATTCAAAAACATGAGTAATAATAACGGAGACTCAATTACCAGATATCGAAGAAAGTAAAATTCCTATTTTAAATAAAACTGATGAAGCGGCAATAACTTCACCAGGAGAGGTTGATTTGATCAAAACATCACGTGGCAAAGTGCATGCAAACGTCACAAAGAATAAAATATAAAGAATGAACGTTACAAATAAGGCAGCTATCGTTCCACCAGGGATGTCCTAAAGATTTTGAATTGAATGCTAGGAAATTTTTAAACTTTTGTTTCTAACCTTTGCTGGGTTTTTTAAATCGCCACTCATTCCAACACCGGCAAACACTCCGGTGATCGAAGGAAAAATAATTCCAAAAATAACAAAATATTCATGAATTTTCGTAAATGATGCAACTCCGATTCCAGCTTCGGCGATTTTTTCCCATTCTTGATACAAGTTATTTTCGAATATTGTAGAATTATATCCAAAGTCGACCACCGTAGAATTCAAATTTTCAAGTTCAGGACGGTCCCGGTTGACAGCTGGGCCAACAAGAAAGTCGACTGCGGACGCGAATAAAACCAGGGCAAGAACGATTTGAAAACGAACAACCCAAGCAACCCCAGCGACATTTATCAATAGAAGAAGAATAAGAGTTCCAATGGCTTTCGAGGTTCATACAAAATCAGTTAAATTTTATTGGATGAAATTTGGTTTTGTTATAAACCTGACCTAAACCGGCAATTTCCCATCTATTATCAGTTGGATTCATATCGGCAGAAGCCAGTGCAGCAGTTGCAAAAGATGTTGCATACAGTGCAGCAGTTACACATAGTCCAAATGCAAAGACTGTCCCAGCTGCGGCACCTATCTTTCCGCCCAATACTCGGTTTAGTAACGAGTAAACTCCACCAGATGATATTTCTGTTCTCTCGCAAATTCCGATAGCAGACACTCCAGCGGCTAAACCCATCCAAATAATCAAAACACATGTTACCAAGGATAGAATTAACCCAGAAACACCAACAACAACTCCACCTGAAAAATATAATTGTTATCACCTACCCAAAACCGAAACTTGTGTTCACCTTGAAGGAAAAGAACAGCTCCAAAGATATTTATTATAATTGAAACAAATACTCCATCCCATTTTCCGAATTTGACAGGGCCGAGAAAGTAACTTGGAACATCCCACCAAGGTCGGGCTCCTTCATGATTTTCATGATAATAAATTTCTCGGGGATCACCTTCATTTCCTCGTTCGTCTGGTTGCATCATATTCGCATTATTCTAGAGAGATAGAGTCAGTTGCCATAATTAAACTCAATGGATATGTTTAGTCATCTTCATGCATTTTTATTTACAGTTCGAATAAAGAGAAACAGTGCGGGTCACGTGATCTTTCGTTCGAGTCACATGATCATTACAAACACGTGATCTTAACTGCTGAGAGCGATACGAATTAAAAAGGGAGAAAAGATGCAAATTTGGCTCAGGTGTGACTAACCGGGCGCGTCCGCATAATGGTTAAAACATGGTCAACAGCGGTCGACCACGCGGTAGTTGATTACCACCGTAGCGAACCGGAAAGTACGAAGTGGTACGAATTGGAACGAAGCTAGTTGTATTTGTGATGAGTGAAAAAGAACTTCTATACCACCGACAGGATTACTTTGATGAATTCTGAAATAAATAATTTTTTATATGATGATAATAATATGATATTAATAATATTAATGAATGTAAGAACCGCAATGATTCAAACTAATAAAACTATTCAAATCTAGTATTATTATTTCTCATACTAACCGCAATTTGTAATCAAAATAAAAACCATAAATATTTTTACTAGTCTTACCTTCATAGTTAATTTGTCCATTGTTATCTTCATGACCAGTAAGAAGTTGATCGATTTCTTCCTCGAACCATAAATAGGCATCTTAATTCGATTTAATTTCCTATCCTTGATTCTCACCTCAACAAAATCTTCATAACTTCCAGGATCTTGTTGTTTTGAAATAGTGGCCAACATTGGTAAAAATTCATCAAAAGTGAGTGATTTCGAGTTCATTTCTTAATGTTAAAATTGTCAAAATGTCAATATGAATTCCCTACTTACCGTCTGGATTTGGGTTATTTAGGACTTTCATAACATCTTTATTGGTTGGATTTTGACCGAGAGCTCTGAAAACGTCTCCAGCTTGACTCAATTTGATTCTCTCGTCGCCACTTCGATCAAATAATTGAAAAGCTTCACGGAAATCGGCGACTTGATCTTCAGTAAAATCGGTCATTTTATCGGTTCAACGGTAAACTGTCTAAATAAGGAATTCGTTAGCAATTAAATCATCTTGTCGTGACCTTTTCCAAACTTGATTGACAGACACTTTGATCTCTCTTTCAAATTACGATTAATAAATCTCTTTTAAGGGTGTATCAAGAATAAATTAACCATTTTGTATCAATATCAAAGTATACCTCCTTAAAATTAGGAATTTTCGATTTTTCGGACAAATTTTTGTACATTTTCATTCCTAAATTTCGACCAACTAGGGTATTTAGTAAATCTGTAGTAAGAATGATACATTGATAAAGACTTTTCAGACTCAAAAATTCTCTTATCGAAGTATCATTCTCATAACGGGCCTGCAAATACCGAAATGGCTTTTTAATTCACGTTAGATCTACATATGTTTTTATATCTTTCTCTTGGACTGAATACCATATTTGAAAATTAATAAAATAAGCTTTTAGACTAAAAAGTGGATAAAAAGTCGTATTGAAAAGTCCTTTTGTTTTATCCACTTTTTTCCACCGTGAGATTAAATTGAAAGCGATCCCCTAGTTATATCACGCCTAGGTTTGAATTTCTCTTTACACTTTAAACTCCAAAATCTGACATTTTTGTGTGAAAATCGACTTTTTTTTTCTCTCGAAATTGAGTCAATGATTTATAATAACTTGAAATACGTCGTGCGACATTTTTTTCTCTAATATTTGCTGAACTCAAATTTCATCTTTATTGTATTGTATAGCACCATAACTTTATGAATCAGTCAATGATTAAGTTCTCTGGGTCAATCAGACTGATCTGAACTCGGAACAACCACGATTGAAGCGCGGTAGACCGGATGTAACACATAAAAAAGTCACCAATTGGTTGGTATACCATCATCGACTTTTGGTATTATTCGGAATGTTGTGTAGATATCACCAATATCAGCTTTTGTGTTGCCATCCAATAGATCAGGTAGCGGTTCTATTGGAACACGCGACTCGATATCATTATCGTAAGTTGAGATGAGCTTTTCTAGAATTATCTTATTTTCTTCCCGATCATCATACCGTATTTGACCACCTCCATTCAAACAACCAGACTATTATCGGTTCTCTATCGGTCATTTATAAAATCATTCGAGTTCAATTATCGGACATTTTCACCGGACATTTATAGTCTGATTTGGTTGGGTCTTTTTTTCTCTCGACTGAATGAAAGACGGTCGGATCGAGAGATGAATCGTTTCAAAAAAATGATTCAGGGTTTTTTTATTATCACCCACCCACGTAAAAACTAACTGCATCCTCCTCCTCCATCATTCTAGTATCTCCAATGACATATCTTCCCATATGTCCGATAAAAATGTCCGATCCCCGATGAAATTCTAGACCATATGGTAGACCATTTAAAATTAACCAAAATTACCGGTCCACTTTCAAATGGTTATTTCGGACATGATAGAGAACCGTTCCGGACATGCCATAACTTCAATATAATCAAATTGAACTCCTTTTCTGGCTTTCATTCTAGTTACAAGATTTTGAATACTTCGGAAACCATAAGCTTTTGCAAATCTCAATTTGACTTGACCCGTTTCTTCATCCTTAAGAACTGTTTCCAGGAAATCTTTGTTTCTTCTGATTGGCTCGTAGTTCAAAGCACCTGTGATTGGCTGGTTATAAATATCTGCTGCCACTCGGCGGAAAATGGACTCAAGATATCCACCAGAACCACCGCCACCATGTGTATAAACGACTTCACCTTCAAGAGTTCCAAGTTTAATAAAATGGTCCATATCATTTTCTTTCAATTTTTCATCAATCAGTTTTTCAATTTCAACAGTGGCCAAAACACAATCAACATCCCTTTTTTAGGCTCAAAACGAAGTCTCTATTCGAGCTAAAGTGGCGCGCGTGTTCCCGATGGTCATCGTCTCTTAACAACCTCATGCTGCAGAGTCATGCAGAATTCGGACCAAATGATCATCGGGTAGAAGACTCCTCTTTTTAAATTCAAAAGTCTAACATTTGTATGCAAGACAGGACAATAAAAGTTAGATAACACTAACGGTTAACCGGTGAACTAACCGGTATTTTTATATAAAAATATTTATGACTTCGGTGCCAGAGAAAAATAAAAATAGAAACTGTCTCATTCCCTTCCTAATCTTTGTTCCGTCAAGTTCAGATTCAAATTCTGTTCTTGCTGCTTCCAACTTCTTATCAAAGCAGGGCATAACGCTAACGTGATAGACATCGGGCTGTTTCTTTTTCAATGAAAGACCGCTTAGAGAGGTTTTCAATTTTTATTAACAAATAAGAAACCTGTATTGTTCCAATCAATAAAAACCAATGATTTGAAAACTGGCCTTATTTGTTGTGGCGTAACAAACAAACCCGGGACATGACGAGCATAAAAGTGTTCGTTTAGCAGATTGTTCGTTCTTCATCTGTTCGTGATGTTGTACAAACTCATTAAGTGTTTCATTTAGACATAAATCACGAAAGGGTGTCAAGTCACGTGTCTGAGAAACACCAAAATCACCCAAGACGCCACGGACAAGTCTCATTGAATCTAATGGCAAAAGACTGATTATAGTTTCAACCCTGTTTTTTCTTCACACATATTATATAATTTCACTAGGTCGAGGTCAACCACTCTACCTGCATAACATGTTTAAAAATAGCCAGTTAGATAATTTCAAATGTGCCTCAATCGATCGCAGGCAGAAGAAAAGCCGTAAATCTTTATTCAAACTATATCTTTTCTAGGAACACTTCAACCCTTAGGTTTACTGACGCAAAGCACACCTCATCAAACAAGTTCTTGAAAAAAAAACTTTGAGAGCCAGAAACAAAAATAAACGTCATCGGTATGACTCATAATTAATGAGGTCGTCATGTGTGCACGGCGATAACCAGTAGTTGAGTCAGTCAGTGGGCGAGACTTTGTCGTACCAAACTTAGATTCTATTTGACAAAATTTTCTCGATTGTCATTTGGCCCGAACTCCGCATGAGGTAGTAAAGAGACAACGACCAGCGGGAAGACGCGCCCCACTTTGGTAACCAAAAGGTTCAAACCGAACAAGCTATTAGACATGATGGTTCGATTATATAATTCCATGTGGCTAGTGAATCAGTGCGGAAGTGGTTTTTGTACCTGAACGAGTTGAAAAAGCCGTAAGCGAAAAGAATTTGGCTCTGCAAAGTAATTTAGTACTTGCTAAAAAGGGTGTGTGACAGAGTGATAATCTAGCAAGCGCTGACTTACTGGAGCAATTTTATCAAAAATTCAACTTTTCAGTTATTAAAAAAACTACGCGAACGTTATTTGGTGAGTAAGAGATATTCGAAAATGCATAGAAAATGTTGTGGTTTCGATTTGAGAAAATTTTGAACACGGCGATTATTTGTAATATCGGGGGTCACACGTTAGTTAGATCCACTAGGTCTTGAACTTGCACACATAAGGCCTTCTTTCATATGCATATGTAGTTTAAGTGAGTCACTCCAATGTCTCACACTTGGTCTTGAACTTTCACGCATTGGAGTGACTCACTTTACCTACATTTGCATACGAAAGTAGGTCTTATGTGTGCAAGTTCAAGACCAAGTGGGTCACTCCAACGTGTTATCCGCCTATAATTGAGTTTTTGTTTCGGTATTTGCGTACGTTTCCATATTTTTGGATAATTTAATATTTTGAAAACCATAATTTTGCGTGTATTCAACATTGGTGGTAAACGATAAAATATTTCGTCAGTGTCAATTACGGTGCCAAGTTAAATAAGGGTCCTCTCGCCTCCTGAGAACTTAAACTTAGGCTGCCAGTAGTAGCCTTCTGTTTTCTCAAGAAAAAAAAAGTAAGACTAAGAGAACTTCATTATTCAGATAGACCTACAGGTAGTCAGGGTTGGAATTCGTGAAAAAGTTGTGAAAGGAAAGCGATTCGATAGGTGCACGACGTACTAATCGTGATAAGGCTAAAGCTTATAAGGGTTGAAACATTCCTGTACCGGTGTGCTAATGATAGGTTTGACTGTTGTGACAACGTGACGATTACTTTTTTTCCATTCTGTAGAGCTAACTTGAACTCGTCGACTGACTGTTGTGTAATAAGTACAGTTTCAGCAGATGTAACACAACCAGAACAAGCCAAACAATCTAAATATAAAAACCTAGCAATGATTATTTGCTACAGATCGGAATACGCGGCGCTATCAGAGAGATATAAATCAGATGACTACGAAAACTCACGGCCAGATAATTCACGGGTGGTAACGGAAGTTTAAAAATTTTTGTGGAATTCTAATTTTTTTGATAAAAGATTATGGTATATTGAGATATTGCGTCAGATGTATAACCGACTATGTTTAGGTTTGACTCGCCTACAAAGTGCCCAAAGCTTATAAACGGAATTCTACATGAATTTTTGTCATTTTAGAAAATAAAAACTTACCTTCGAGAGTTATTTTCGCCTTTTCAAGGGTCATCCCTTTGGTGTTTTTGTAAGTACCATCTTTTTTAGGTTAATCGGTATTTACGAAATTTCATCCATCCTTGTGAATAAGATGAAATTTCGTGAAATTTTTCAAAAATTTCCAATTTTTCGAGTATTTTTTACGAAATTCATTGACAATATTCATGCGAAAATGGTCAAAAATCAATAAGATATCGACGTGTTTTTGTAAGAACCTATTTGGAATAACGGGTCATTTTTGAGAAAATTAGGCTGAAATGAAATTTTAAACCGGTGTTTTTGAACTTGGAGAATAAAATCTCGGTTATATTACGTAACCAATTTCCTTTATCGCGTGATACTTTTACTTTTCCTTTTGTTTTTTCGACTTTGACAGGCTTAGTACATTCATTTCCCGGACCGATATAATCGTCAATATCGTCCAGTTTGATTTTGACCATTCCAGAGAAAGACATCACTTCAAATTCTCTTTTTCATAAAATAGTATTCGAGATAAACCAATCAGAATCGAGTTTGAGTGATGCGGCAAGAAACGGACCAATCAAAATGCTTAAATATTACTCATTCTCAGTTGTGAATGATGGTTCATTTCGTCAGAATATTGCCAGAATAAAAATGGCAGAGGTGTCAGAAAAAACTCTCATAGAGAAAATCACAAGAATATAACCGGACGATATTACCGGAATAATCTTGAGATGGTCAAATGACCAATGATGAAGTTGAATGTTTCGAAAAATGACTTTTTCAATGTGAAAAAATGGGTAAAGTGACAAGAATAAGTTAATTCAAATTACACTCAATTAAACTGATTAAAAATAATGATTCGCCATTTTTGATTGATTTACCCGGTTTAGGTTTGGCATTGATTAATGACCAAACTCGGGGGGCACACTTGATTACTCATGATTGAGAAAAAAAAAATACTGGAAGATCAAAGATTTGATAAATATGTATCTGTATTGAAAAAAAAGCATCGAAAGAATTAGTTCGTTTTTACACTGATTATGACCCTGCTAGTCATCCTCCTAGTCATAAAAATTTACTGTCTCATTCAGTACTACTGGGAATGTTAATGATACTCACGTGGTTCACACAAGCCATTCATGACCTATTAATGCTACATTTACTCTTTTCGCTTATTCTAGGCAAGGGCAAATGAGTTTCTAGAAAAATGTTCTAAAGTTTGTTTTACGAATAAAAATTGTACTTTTGGGTGAGTAATTTAGGGTTAGGTTGGGGTATATTTGGAGGTCGTTTACCCAAAACAAGCTTTTACCGGCACCTCACATCTGTAACGCTGAGCTTTAACTTAGTAAATAATTGGGTTTACCTAACGTGGTTAACCTTGGTGGTTCAACTGTGATGGGGACACCATCAGGTCGGTGCCGGTTAATTAGGCGGTTAAAATTATCTTATTAGTGCGCTTAGCTGTTAACAATAAGTGGAGCGTTTTCAAATTTCTAGTTAACCGTGGTTCTAGATCAATTAACCAGCGGTTAGATCAAAGAATTGACACCGGATGCTTAGATAGTAGTTTCGATGCTATAAATACGATCGTGGCTGTGGAATAACTCATAACAGTCTTTAGTTGATCAGTCAAATATTGGTAAAATACGGTAAATAACGGTTTTCAGCATTTTGACTTGGATGAGGGAATCATTCATGAAACCCGTGAACAGGAGGACAAATCCGCCATTTTGATTGGTTCATTTTCTCCCCGTTCGTGCATCCGGATTTCAGACCATTACTTAGTTGGTAGTCCGTGAAAGAGAAAAAAATATTGTGATTTGATTGACCCATTTTGGGTAAATTGGTTTGGTTCGAAATAAATAATATTTTATTTAGAGAAGCGTGTGAAATCGGCTATTTGGAAAAAATGTCTGGGGGAATGTCCGGCATTTTCGCGT
>SCLD01048036.1:0-16534 GCA_004367895.1 Oikopleura longicauda | reverse complement strand
ATGCCGTTAGTTGGCCATGATCTTTCTAACTGGCGCAACACGCAACGAAAATGTTTTCCAGAAATTGAATTTTCATGATGGTGGCTTGTTTTATCCGCGCTGTCCACATCAGCATTTTCTCAGTCACTTTACTTAACACCGTCGACTGCTGTGACAGTAAGGTCCAGCCGCAAGAATAGAAACAGACTGTCTCGATGATGATTAATCGTGATGATCAAGGGGTCACGATTTATTCCCGAGTCGAGCTTAGTAAACTCTAGTCAAGCATCATCATCATTGCCCGATCAGCATTGACCTGGATGATGAACTGAGGTGGGAAAAGAGTCCTCCGGTGCGACGATGATGAAGAGTCCTCATTCTAGAAGCTGAAGCGTAAAAACGAATCTTCTTCTCGCCGCTGCGTGTCGCTAGAATGCTGATTGATGTAGCTCGGTTATAATGCCTCGGACAAAGTGAAACAAACCATTCAGTGAAGTTTCGCAGTTTGATTCTCTCACCCTTATCGATAAAAAGGGGAATCTAACTTCGTTTTACTGACGCCCTATTTTTTACAGAGATACTTGACATAAAAAACAGGGTTCACAATGAAGACATCGGCCTTATTACTGGCCGGGTCCGCTGTTCAAGCACAAAATGAAAACGACACAGCTCCCAATTCATGGGCCGTCGCCGACTTCCCCGACATGGAAGAGCCGTTCACCGTTCCCCTAAATCGCTGGGGTGGCAACTCACCCGAGAATGCCAACTTCGCACCCCGACCCGACAAGAGTCCGACCGATTTGAAGTTTTTCTCGAAATTCGGCGCGTCAATCTACAAGGCGCCAACCGCTGAGGGCGAGTCTCTGTGGACGGCGGACGATGCCACATGGCTCGAGAAGTACAGGGACGAAATGTCGACCGAGGAATTTGACACTGGCGCCGTTGACGCCGATGGCAACCCAATTTACAATCGCAAGGTGCTAACCTACAACACAGATTACTGGGAGTTTGGCCAAACACAGACAGAGGCAGATGCCGGTTGGCAACGTGAACTGAACAGATGTGGACGACCGGGGTCAAAGAAGCAACAGGAAGATGCCAACTGCCCCAACGTCATCATCATTAACACAGACGACATGGCTTGGGCCGATTTGAGCGTCAATAACCCATCAAAACTGGTCCCAACACCGAACTTGGACAGACTCGTCTCAAAGGGCATCAACTTTCGCGATGGACACAGTTGCACGGCACGTTGTGCCCCATCACGCTACTGCCTAATGACGGGACGTCACTCGTGGCGCCGCGGCGATTACCATTACAAACCAATGTACCTCGAGCACGGTCGCAAAATCGTGCCACAAATGTTCAAACGTGCCGGATACCGCACGTTCTTGGTCGGCAAGGCACAGCCGACTGAGGCGAAAATTGCCAAGTTGATGACCATTGACCACTACACCGAGTGTCGCCAGGCGGCCGGTGGCGATGAGAGCGAAAACGAGGAGCGAAAAAGACGTGAAGTCAACGACTTCCAGCGATTGGTTTACACGGGCGGCGCCTATGATCCAGACGTCAACGATCTCATGTACATGGACGTCTCAGAGACAACGGGCGACGCATTGTCAACAGATGAACAGAAAATGTGTTGGTATGGTGCTAACACGTACCTGCGCAACAAATGCACGGAGAGCTGGAGTTGCTTGGGCAAAAAGAGCAATACTGCCCTGTACAACACATGCGTCAACAACTGCTTGAATCGACAGACCAGCAACTTTAAGAAGTCCGTTCGCGATTCAGTCGCCAAGAACTGTCCCTCTCGCGTCTCCTACTGTACGGTTGACAAGACCGATTACAAAAACTTCATGCTGCAAGAAGGCGTCACCAAATGGGGCTACGATACCGGATTCAACAGTTTCTCATACTGCTGCTACCCCGGCGCCGCCTTCTTCCGTGACGATTACAATGTCGAGGCACTCCGCTCGTACGGTCTCTACGTCGATATCCGTTCCGATTCGCACATGTACAATGATAACAAACGTGTCCGTGACGATTGGATCGGCAAAAACATGCAATACTTGATCGGTCGAACCGGTGTCTTCAAACAGTACCAGGGCGAGAACTTCCGCCCATGGAGCGCGTTGAACTATGACATGCCCGATCGTTACACAAATCTCCAAGTGGACGAGCATACCGGTCTGCCGTGTGCGCATTTGAACGAGGAGACTAAGTGTTCGGCACCTCGTGATGTCGGACAGTGTGACTTCATGGAAACGTTGTCGGCCAAATTGGAGGATCTCACCGCTGCACGCGCTGGATATGACAAGAATGGCGCGTTCATCTCATCGGAGGATTTCGACACAAACGTCAAACTGTTGGAGGCGTCGTACTTTTTCATGCATCGAAACACCACCCTTGACCTGTCTCGATTTGCCCGTTTGCGACAGCTCAAAGTACTTCCCTCTGCATCTGTTCAAGGTGCGAAACGTTTCCGACGTGCTCGAACTGATGAGGAAAAGGAAGATGATAAGATTAATGTACTAAACATGCCTGACCATGACGGTGTTGGTGGACACTTTGCACGTGTTGATCCAGTTATCACTGCTGCATTCTTCCGCGACTACATCAACAGAAGCGGCAACCTCAACCAGGATAAAGCTGGGCAACCCGCTCGACGACAAAAAGTCGTTGACTTTGTCGATGAAGCCACCCGGGCGACAATTGAAAAGGTGCGCATGATTTTGAATGACGAAATCAAATGCACCGATCGCAAACGACGCGAGACGCCAGCCCAGAAACCGCTCATTCAAACCAACAACGCAGCAACAAAATCAATGTCGCCACTTGTCGCAATGAAAATGGTTCTTCGTGGATCAATCAAGGACTTCAATGGCGGAGTCAGAGACGAGCTGAAGCCAGACGCATCGCCAGAGGAGCAGAATAAACTTCGCGAGAACTACGAGTTTTCATCGAACATGTACAAGTTCATCTATGGCGAAGGCGAGAACAATGCCGACAACTATATCCAAGCACCACAAGGCGCCGAGGATAAACCACGCCACTTCCACTCAAAAGAAGAAGCAAAGACCTTTGTTGATGATGTCACACGTGCCTTCTTACAATACCAGGGCATCCAACCACAAAACGGATACGACAATGACGGCGTGCCCCAATACACCGGCAATCAAATGGCCCGTTTTAAACTGTGGGAGTTCGCCCACTCCAAGAACGGCGACTCGTGGTCATTCAAAGCGCCACGTACCCAGCCCTCTTTTGATTCGCGTGAGGTAATGAAGACCTTCTCGGAAGAAGCAATCAAGAACTTTGTCGAGGCCAAGCATCACATTGAGAATACCAATCAACCCTTCTTCATGTACTGCGCGTACCGTGCCCCACATCGTCCATTCTCACATATTGAGAACTACGATTACACTCGGCCAGGCTCATTCATTGGTAAAGCCGGTGAGCAGCTGCGTGAGTTTGATGATCGCATTGGTTTAATGATGAACGCACTCGAATCAATGAACATCGCCGACAATACCTTTGTCATGTTCACCTCCGACAATGGCCCCGACGGATCTGGATTCGCCAATCAAGACTACGCCGGACATATTCGATTCGGTACTTTTCGCGGTAAAAAGGCGTCCGTCTACGAAGGTGGTCATCGCGTTCCATTCCTTGTCTGGTGGCCAAAGGGTATTCACCAAAGCTTGTGGGGTTCCAACTACGACTTGCCGGTTTCGCAACTTGATTTATTCGCCACATTTGCCGAAATGATCAACTACCCCTTGCCTGGACGTGAGCAATGTACTTATGCGTACGATGCTGTTTCAAAAGCCATTCCAAATGATGTCAAAACTCGTTTCATGTCGGAAATCAAACGTGAAAAAACCGAGTTACACAAGCTCAGCTCAGACTCAAAGACGAAGGACTTTTTCGTCAACGATGCAAACGCCAAGTGGACCCTGTCTACCATCAGAACCAGATGCAACGGTACACCCGGTAAGGTTGCGGGCTCAAGCCAAGTTGACAACCCCGAGCTTGACTGCCCATGCGACAACTGGACGAACAAGGCCAATCCCCTCTATGACCAAAATGTTGCGCAACGCTGCATGGGAGGAAGTGACTGGCAAAAGGCTGATATTTCCGTCTGTCGCTGCTACCCAGTTGAGGAAGACTGCTCCGAAGGATTCTGCTTTACTGATATTGAGCCAGCCGACAAGCTTGACTTCATGACTATCACCGGTGGCCGTGACAAGATCAATCGGCTCTTCTACAAGACCAATGCCTCCGGAAAATCTGTCTCAGTTGGATCATGGGACTCTATGAGCAAATCTGAGAGAACCAAGTTCCGTCAAGGCCTTTCCGAGGTTGCCATGTACCATCAATTCTTGACACTGGAGGAGAAAACTGGCTTGGTTGTTGGTTTCGATGGATGTATGGCCGAAGATTCACACTCCTTCTATGATGCTTTCCAACCATCTAACAAAGCTAGCAATACTGGTAAACATCACCGTCGCCCTGCCGAAATTTTCGCCGGTAAACTTGGTGATCTTTCACTTCGCATGGGACGTTACAAGTTGGTTCGATTCAACCCACCCAAAGATCGTCGTACCGGTCCAAACGCACAACATCTTCGTCCCAATGATCAGTCTGAGTGGCCACGTGATCCCAATGGTGGCAAAAACGATAAGACCCCACCAGGAGATGACTGGGCCGATCAACACTACTACCAGAAGTGTACCATGGCTCCCGAGTTTTCACCAAACATGAAAAACAAATATCTTTCCAACATTGTCCTTGAGCGACGTGGATTTTCACCACTTGACGAGTCCAACACTCGTATTATGTGTCAACGCGACTTTTACTATGAGTTGTGGGATCTTCACACCAATCCCGGTGAGAAGAATCTTTGCTCACGTCAGTACTCAGAGGATGTGTGGGAAGCAGTCAAAGAAGCCGGAGGATACCAAGCAGCCGATAATCCACGTGAAAATGAATGGGTCCTGGTCCGATCTGGTCAATCTGGCAATTCTACTCTCTCAGCACGTGGTCTCGGCGGTAACACAGTTGATACCAGCTCATATGGCCAAAAACTGCAAGAAGGAAAGCCAGAAAAACACCCTGATCCATCTGGAATCGGTTCCGGTAAGGAATCAACCCCAGTTCCCGGCTACATCAACGATTGCTGCCTCTTGGACTATGGAAACTACCAGAACACTTGTAACAACGGTGAAGGTGACTTCTGTCAGAAGCCACGTAACGATCCAATCGCCTCAGCTGCTGACATCCTCAAGGTCAACGCCAACAAAGTAGCACGATGGCTCAACGTCCCCGCAAACTGGCAAAAGTTCGCAAATAAGTTCTCTGACGAATTCAAATTCCACTGGGCTAAACGTGATGTGCAAGGCGAGAGAGCCTTCTACAAGAGTCTTAGATCACAGACTGGCTTTGATGACGAAGAATTCGGCACCTTCCAACCGAAGTTTGATGATCGCTCACTCAAAGTGCCACTTTCATTCCATGTTCCCGTGTTCTCACGCAAAGTGAATGGCAAAAAAGTGTCATGTTTGACTGTCACTCGTCAGCTGTATGTTCAAGAAATCAAGGGTGTTGAAACACTTCGACCAAACAAGTACTGGACATCGTTTGTCGCGTCAAATGCAACTGACTGTGAAGAAGACGAAGAGTTCATGACCAATGAGTTCCAAGCCCTCGGCAAACAGGATTCTCGCAAGTTCGTCCCCGGCGGTCTATTGACCAAGACGCCAGCTTTTATGGCCTTTTTCGAGGATTTGGCTACCACCAAGAACTCGAATGCCTTGGCTCAAAAAATCGACGAATTCTTCAACGCCAATTTCCGCAGCAAAGCACGCAACAATCTTCACGTCCCTAACTCGAAAACCGCGGCCTACACAAACTTTGCTGAGAGCAACAAAGTTGGCAGCACCAAGCGTTTCCCATATGTAAGTCATAATTTCGATTAACAAATTACTAATCCCGCTTTAGGAACACGAGGTGTTGTCCGATAAGAAGTACCGAATTTGCGAAAAACTAAACAACAAAGACTGTCCATCAATGGAACTTCAATTCTCAGACGCCGT
This sequence comes from Oikopleura longicauda, assembly GCA_004367895.1. Lineage (NCBI taxonomy): Eukaryota > Metazoa > Chordata > Appendicularia > Copelata > Oikopleuridae > Oikopleura > Oikopleura longicauda. Next base: position 10,457 of record SCLD01048036.1, on the reverse strand, counting down.
TGAAGTCGCCAACAACATGCGCAGACGCCGCTCCGCTGTTCCACGTCGTCGTCGCTCCTCCAAGGCTGACACAACTCCCGATGATAAATTTTTCATCACTGGCGAGATGTTCGTCTACTTGATGGATCAATTCGAGCCGAAACTGACTGGATTCGCTGAGTGGGCCGAGCAAAATTATGCGCCAGGTTCCATATCTAGCGATTCACAAGAAATCGCTTTGCAATTCTGTTTAGAGCCACTATTAACACGTTTATATAGGTTACCGCTGCGTCATGACCCCACTTGCCATGCCTGGCGATTTCTTGAAGATTGAGAACGCCGACATCCGCGGTCGCTTCTGCAAGCCCCAAGCCGAGCCAACCAGCTGCAAAGTGCCAGAGCACGAGGGTCCAATTGGAAACGGTTTCAACATCAAGCGCACGTCTCAAGATGCGGACCGCGCCCCCGATTTCACCACGACCGAGCTCAAAATCAAGGGCTTTGACAAGTTCACCAAGTTCGCCGAGTGCATGAAGAAGGTTATGTTGGAGATTGAAGGCATCGCCCACATGCCCGAGCTCGACGAGAAACTGAAGCACTATGCCGGTGCCGAGGATCGTGCACTTTGGCGCGAGGAAGCAAAGGATGAGAACTACGACTTAGCAGGTGAGAATCTTTTCATATTTCCCAACTTTGCTTTTATCATTTCGCTAAAGTTTCAAACTTACTAAATTACATTCAATAGGTCTGCGAAACGGTCTCAATCCACGATCACTTTCCACTGCTGGTGGTAACAACGTGCGCGGCTTGAACACTAATCACAAGTACATGGCTAGTGAAAGAGCCGGTGAACCACGCAAATACTTGCACGGTGGCGGATCTCGATACATTCAAGAAAATACGGACGAGTATTACACACAAGGTAAGAATTTCGACGTCATTTCCCGATTTGATAGCTAACTTCTTCAATTAAGCCTGTAAACAATATCTCGATGAGTTCAATCTTCCCGATGCATATGACGTCCCAGGCTCGTCTGTTCCCGGTTCCCAAACCAAAACGTTCACTGTCAACTCAGTCCAGAATAACCTGAACTCCGGCGATGGACCAGGCGCACTCGACTACGACATGGACGGATCACTGATGGGCTACTATCCACTCAAGGTAAGACTTCTACTTGTACGTCCATTTTACTAACGTTCAATTTAAGAAATTCATCCGATCAGATGGAAACTGCGTTATGGCACCACGCTGGTTGCCGGAGCGCGAGGCTGACTTTATTAAGTACAATGTGGTCGCCTGTTAAACACTTGAAGTTGTTAGCCTAATCTAAAAAAACAATTGTAAATTACGAATCGAAAAAGTGTAAAAATTGCAATGGCTGCAAAGTTTTATATCTGCCCTGTACATATATATCTGAACGATCCAATACTGCTTACCTATTGATGTACAAAAATAAAGCCAAATGATAAATGAAATCGACATGCAAAATTTGTAATGCATATAATTATGATGATTACTTATTGACGGGCGAAAGACGTATAAAAGTAGGCTAGGCTCTGCCACCAGCAAATACTGAGTAACTGAGTGTCCTACTGGGAGTTATAAGGGCGAGAGTAGTCTGATTTGACTCTCCCGTATTCATAAGTAAAAACTGTTCGGCGAGACAACTGCCTACTTGGGAATAATAAGAGCATTAATAGAAGACGGATGATATACATGTAAGTTAGTATAAATTTGCCACGGAAAAATCGGCTCTCAACACGTAGAGCGGCTACGGTAGAGGGTAGATATGCGCTTTGTCAAAATGTAAGTCAGATACTTTGTATTTCTGGTCGTTTCGGACTTGACCAAGGTCATGCATGTGTGGTGAAGTCATTTACAGCTATCTTTTTCAATGAAGCGCCGCGGCCAACGGCGCCTGGTTCCATCAAAAAGTAATTTGGTCAATTTTGCTTTACGTGTGAAAATCGTAATTACGGTCAGACGCGTAGATTATTTCATATTTGATCTGACTCAGCACATGTGATACAGCGACTCTCAGCACATTTCACATTTACAGGCCGGATAATCGCAGGATTGGCACGTTCCAGCTCAAAATATTAAGGTTCTAAAGTGGACCCCACTTCTACTTCTGGGATGGCTCGCCGACATCGTCGTGAAAATCATAGTTCTGTGTCGGTATTCTCAAGAGTTGGGCAATTGATTTGGCTCCATTGTTTAAGTATTAAAGTGTAACACATTTGTACGTAGTAATTGGCTCTGACTGAATACGCTAAACGACAGTGTGACAGTGCGCACACGTTTTTGTCTGTATTTCCTTACCTGTTCAACCATGCTGAATTTCAGCTGTCTCCGGGCTGCCCTTAAAATTTAGACCCTAAATTTCGCAATTCAAAAAAGATGCTTCCGTAAAGCTTAGTTTTTAGTAACATTTTCACATTGTTTCATCACTGTAGTAGACAATTCACACTCTGTGCAGTATTGATTCTGTATTTAAGAAGGTATTCATTCCGTGTGTCTAAAAAGTGTCTTCTTCTTTCCAGCGTTCACATCGAATTTGGGGGTAAAACACCTTGAAATTTAGTTCCTTCTATTTTATCAATTAAGGGTTGTCGACTTTTGTGGTGTAAACTTGTCGTCGCCCGAATTTTGGCTTATTATTGACCCCGATCAAATCCTGGCTTGCAAGGTAACTGAATTGAGGCTTTTGATGGAGAGTCTATTTTTCTGTTTTATGCAAGTTTTGTTTGGACACCGAGACAGTATTCTATCCGTTCAACACAAATGAGTCAAAATAAGGCTTAAAATAATAGGATTGGAAAGGTGGTCGGTCTTGGGGACTTTTTTTCCAAAAAGTGGGCCACAATTAGCTCCTTACGTTCCACTAATATTTAGGGACCTGCTCTTACGTGACGGGCCCGAGTCTGAAAACGTTTCGAAGCGAAAAACAGTATAAAACATGAAATCCCCTTTATTGCTAATAAATTATGGGGCACAAATTAACACACATGCAATGATTGTGAAGGGCAATAAAGAATGACCAGTGGGCATAAATCCGTCAGATCATCATTCGCTGAAGGGAAATTCATTTGTTTCGATTCACTTACAAGTGGCAAATATGCAAGAGAAGTACGTCTCTAGTAGATTTTCGATCAGAAGCCAATTTATGAAAATGGTCAAATTTCATGGCCCATTTGTAAATTAGCCCATGTAATTCAACCCACTGGCTAAATTGAATGTCATGTTTAACATTAAATAATGAACTTTCCATTCACTCTACTCGGTCAATTATTTAGTTTAGGTACAACAGAGAGTTATATCCAAACAATCATGACCAGGGTTCTTAGCTATCGTTTCCTGACAGCACGACTTGATACAACTCGCGGTTCTCTTGAACGTGGTTTTAGACGGTCAAAGACGCCTAATCTACGAAAGTGTTTGAGGTGTTCAAATGACCAGTGGAAAAAAGAATGAAATAGAGTAGTAATTTGCCTAAGCCTTCTGGTGAGTGTGCGCACCAAATCTCAACGCACGTTTGCTCGGTTCAACAAAGTTAATAAAGCTTCATCCAAAGCGGTTGTCGTCACTTTGAAGAATGGTCCGGGTACATTGATCCGACATTAATCGAATTGTCAGGGTCATGTACACATTTCAGCTTTAACCGGGGTTATGTAATCACGCTGAGACTATCAATTAGGTTTTTATTAGAACGAGTAATTTTAGGACAAAAATGTCCGTTTGCGGCAGATCAAAACCAGTTACTATACAGAGTTAAATGTGAAATTGAACCTGGCCCGTTCATATGATTTAAAGACTAATGCCAACAAATTTAGAAACGATTATAGCGCGCTGAACCGACCCGTGACCGGAGTGTACAAAGGGATTTGAGCTTCGATCCGCCCTCGTGACCTAATTCAAGCAGTAAGAAACGGGGTTAAAGAAGCTGAAACAAAAAGGCACTGAAACCTATGAGCGCACAGGTCGCCGCATCGGCATTTCGGCCCAAGTCTCATCCGAAGGTTAAGTTTAAGCTACCGCTAATGATCATGTGATGAAATGTTGTCAAGTCTTTGTTTATTCGGTTTGAGAGAGCCATTCTCTTGAACTAGACACCAACAGTGGCAATTTCATCACGACTAATGACAAAAAGCATAAAATAAATCTTTATAGTGGGGGAAGAACTGCAAATACGGACAAAGGATGGCCTCAAGGAAGCAGACTTCAAACAGGTTAGAAAGTTACGAATTAGGGTTCAATGCGACTTACACGTAACCTGTTACAATAACAGGTTATTTGGACGTCATTTTTCTGCTTAGGCGGCAATAGTGCTTATGCAGTATTAGAGCGTGTGAATAATTTACTAAGTGTAATTAAATGCCATCGTTTCTCTGGTCGGCACTCTGATCGGGAACCGCTAAATATAAGTCATTATTCGTCTAATGCCAAAACGGTGGAGATCGAGCCACGTCGAGAGAACTCACCGTCAAGGGTTTCGCCCCTAATCCACACCTTGGACGAGACTGGGATCAAGTGTTTCATAAACCCTCTAAAGTTTACGGGAACGTTCAAATGACACTGATTTACAATCCACCAATATTAATGCAACAGTAGGACGTTCAACTTTATAAAAAGACTTATTTTTCACAGTATTACTTTTTCGTGCTAATAAGTTCACTTGTTTGAAGTTGCTTGGCCTACTTTTTTGAAACATCGTGGAATCCGTTGCAGAAACTAGCGCAATATGCAGTGTCAATTAAAAAGGCAAAACTCTATACAATTGCCAGCATACCTGATGCAACGGGTTGGTACGAGTTTCTCCAGCAGGTAATAATTAAACCACAGTGGGCTTACTGCGTACGATTAGAACGTGTTATAAGTAGTCGGTGGGTGTGAGTGTGGACTCAGTTACACAACTAAGAAGCAGAAAGAAATTAATGGGAACGATGAAAATGAAAATTTGTCGACGAAAACGTTCACCTAAGCATAGTGTTTTACTTAAATAAGAGCTTTATTGCGCCCGGTTTTTTGTCTCATAATAATGAGGACGTTTTTTTAACGTGAAATTGAAACGATTTGGGATGTAAGGCCGATTTCGATCCTACAATAAGTAGTTTAAAGCCATGTCTAAAGGCCACTGTTAAAAGTTTTCGAGTGAATCCCTAATTTAGCGTATTAGTAAATCACTGGTACAGAAGCATCAATACCAGCACCAGCACCCGCACCACAGCCACCGCCCGAAAGGACACGTTCCATTAACCATCACTCAGGCGCAGGAATACTTTTCAATTGTAAATAACAAGGAGCAACCATCGGGTGAAGAGTTTTGCCACGGGAGCGGTACCCGACACTCGGAAATTCTCAATACAGTAAGTGACTTGAAACTAATAATGTATACTGGGTCAGCGATAAAGTTCAAGAGTGAACCATATGTGGAATGTGTTAGCTCATACAGAGTTCGTGGTTTTGGCCGCACGAGGTATTTGTTCTTTTCATCCCTCCAAGTACTTTGTCATCACGCAGAACACCGCAGTGACTGGTGATGCAAACGAGTAGGCTTTTTTGTTATATAGTATTTGGCCGGTCTTCTAATACCATATTTAGTTTAATTAGCGCTTAAATGATCAGCAAGCCAAATTGATTAATAAATCGTGCGTCGAAGTGGAAGAGCCCTCCCGTTTCCTCCTTTATTTCGCATCCTCGACCACGATCAAATACAGAAATAATCACTCGTCAATGGCGGATAGCTACTATTGTCGAAAGAAAGCGTGTTTCAGGAATCCGTGTTTACTTAAAAAACTACTTTGGGCTAGATTTGCGACGACGTGCTACTAGTAGACATGCTCGCACATGTTGTCCGAGTTGATCCCTCGTCTGTGTCGTTTGTATCAGAGTTCACCATTTCTGAAATCGATCTTTAATTGACCAGAGACGCAAAGTTGATTGGAAAAATTCGAACACACGTGACGTGACAGAGGGAGCACTGTTGGCTCCGGGCGAACTAAGTTTCAGGGTTCATTTTTTCGCTTCAGAGCCCACATTCTCAGAGAGCATGAACTATTCGATGGAGACAATCAGTAATCTTATCGATAAGATCAGAAAGAACTCATTAACACAGGCATCAAACACTGGCATCGCCACACGCCACAGTATGAGCACTACTTCACCGCCATACCATAATCGTTATTTGACAACGCACGACACGGACACGTCCGACAATGTGTCACGACACTTTCTAACCAATGGCTGGGCCAATGTCGACGCCCACGGCGGCAATAGAGGTGGCCGTGGCAGTGGTGGTGCTGGGGGTTTAGGGGTGCCGTTAAATGAACACGAGTTTGGCAGCTCGGTTGACAGGAGTAAAGTTCGCCGAGCAACACAGGTAATAATGTTCTGCTACGACTTTAAGCTTTGCTTAGCCCTCTTTTTTCGGCAACTGAGCCCTTGGCCGTCAAATAATAATCACACCAAGCGTTATTGTTCGCGGTGTCACTGACAACTTGTCAGCGTAATGATGATCAACCTATCATCGATGTTAGGCAGTGTGTGTGTGTATGTTCGAAAAAATATCCCTCTTTATTATCAAGTGCGCAAAAACATGTTTCCAATGTTTGCGACGTCTCACGCCGAGAATGAGGGTGTGGTTGGGCATGGAGTTAAACGAGCGACACAGGTAACACTTGAGACTTGGTGGTTTTGAGTCGCAGTATGTAAACATCATTGGCATTGTCGTTGCTCAAGATTCACTGTAACACACGACGCACTCTTAAACGTTACGTTAAATTAGGTTTAGTATATACTACACGTTTATTACTGGCATTGATCTCAATAAACAAGATCGAAAGAAACAGGGCAAGAGCCTAGCTCGAGTGTTACAACGTCAGAATGCATAGTAAAGTACTCGTCTTATCATTTATCACTCTATACTTCCCAGGCCATCTTCCGTGAGAGAGAGGGAGACAAATACTGATTTATGTCGACCCTGTTAGACAATAGTGGAGTGCAGTTGAAAGAGTGTGAAAAGCAACTGACCTTGAAAGCATGTTTTTCGTCTGACGATTGAGAGAAAAGTGTCAGAAAGACCGTGACAAACGCGAGTGAGCCCAGATATGCAATTATAGTAAATGAGAAGGAAAGAGAGCATCGATAAGCATTCATTGAAAAATGTAAGTGTCTTACGAAAACAGGAACTAGATCGGACAGTTTTTTTGATCGTCGGAATACTGGCTTATCTGATTTTTTCTCTGAATACGTGAATAACTGGGTGGCACACTACAACGCGCTAGCACACAGTAGCACAGAATAGTGTGTTTTTTCTTTGTCGAAGAAATTAAATTTTAATAATTGATAATTCTCTGCAAGAAGTCGTTGCACTTTGGACGGATATACAAAAAACGACTAGCGAATTGTTGTCAGCCGCCAATCACACCGGGTTTTTTGGCGCATAGTTGAATTTTCGCCAAAAAAACTAAACGCTGACCGATTGATGGGAAATGAACATGGAGAGAGATACATGTATAGATGGTCAAAAATCCCCAGTCGTAAGTCATACAACAGTAGTTTGCCACAAAAAGCTGGGTCAGCGCAAAAACTGGGAACTGATCAGATCGTGAATAACTATAACGCTACACTGTCCTCATTGGACATATTGGCCGTACTCCAATCAATACTTTCAATTTTGAGTAAATGCGGATGGCAAACAGTCAGTACTACTAGTAGCCCCCGTTTTTAGTTGCTGCAACTGTCGGTTTTCTGGTGACAAAGCACACACGCGCACAAATTTTCTGACCACTAAATCCCCATGGGTGATTATATCTTCGTCACCCTAATTTTATTACCCCACACGGATGATGTTTTTCGACTGACAGTAGAGAAACCAAGGAAAACTTTGTAACAAAACAAAAAAGGGTTGAGAACCGTACGACCACAAGAGAGAAAAAAGATTCGAGCTAACTGAAAGAGAATATGGCGTCGGACCACATGTTACCGAATAATAATAATAATCGACACTACAGACAAAAGTATCAAGGAACTGGTTTTTGCTGTATCAAAGCTCGCATTTTAATTTTATTAATTCAAGGCGGCAGTAGTTAAAAACCAGATTTAAAAGACGTTGATTTTATGATCAGTAAAGTGCGCTCAGCATCCGGCATATCAGATCGGACTAAAGCACATCTCGAATGGCAATTCAAACAACGGGTATATATTGCATTAATCTAATTGCCAGGCGACAATGCGCTGTGTGTAATTTGTATGCCCCTATAAAATGTTAAATTCGACCATGATGGCCAGATGGGATTCGTCTTCGTGGTTTGTCACGAATTAATTCCAATCTCGCCACTCGAATCAATAATCGAACAAAAATGTATAGGCCCATATACACTCGCTTTTTACATTCAATCTTGATTTTTTCTTGGAAAAGTAGCCGAACATGAACGAAATTTCAGTTTTTCTGCTAAATGTGCTTCATTATTGCAAGAGAAAGGCAAAAGAAAAGGTATGAATAGAACAAAGCAAAGTCAAAAATAGAGAGAAAGTGGCGTTGACTTCTGAGCAGGTGAATTGATTGCATCAATAAACCCTTCAATCTCGCCCAATCTGTTTATTTGGTGCTAATTTTATTTGTGTCGATGAATGGCTCGTTAAACTTGAGCGCCTGTTTGTGCAATTAGGGCGTCCACACACATACAATCGTGTTGGCGACGAAATTCAATTACTTTCAGTGACTACTAGTGAGCCAAAGACCCACAGTGTACCCAGGTGCTCGGTCTTGATTCGATGATTCGTCTAATCTTATCAGGTTTGCTCGAATCAATTGATCACTCTAATGATCCAACACCCAACTGATCTTTGGCCTTGTTGATTTAGACCTTGTGCGTTTGAAGAAAAAAAGGTTGAATGAGTTAGGCATAGAGGAAATAGTGACGAGAGCACGTGAGAACGTACACACATGGCGGGATGAAATTTTTTCGTTTGAAAGATTTAGAGAATGTCTCCACATTTTGTGCGGCAGCGGACCGCCATGATCCGGAATAGGCGTCATGCCAGTTGATTAGACATTCTCTATCCGTAATAGGCGGCGGTGAGGCCAAGGAAGAGCGGAAACGACAGGAACAGATCAAAGAGGGTCGTCGAACGAACATTTATGTGCCCGGGGTGGAATTGACCGAGGATCAGTATAATGATCGTAAAAAACGCGCCAACAGGCCCAGTATACGTCCAGATGAGAAAAAAGTAATAGTCTTCTTGATTTAACCGCTGACCACTTAATGATTATGTCAATGGCCACTTTGGCCAGCCCGGGTTGCAAGTAGAGTTCAACTCAAACGGCATTGTTTGATAATTATTATCGGAAATGAATAAACGTATTGTTTATAGTCTACGTTAGATAACCGCTAAGGTTATTAATTATTCACGTTCAGCTTCAAACTTTCATAACTTTGCCAGCGTAACTTTGCACACTTATTTTCGCCCACAAATATGAAACAGAGAGTCATTTACACTAATACACAAAACCATCAAATGCAGGTGATTGTGTATGAATAGTTCAATTGGTTATATATTTTTTGAGAAACTGGCGCTTGACTGACACATTAGAAGAAATGTGGAGAAACGGAATAGTTGAGTTTCCGCAACTCGACATCGTTCTTATCCGAACCTGTTAACCGTTCACTATTCAGGTCTTATCACTCGGCGCCGATGTCTTACCCGAGTATAAATTACAGAAGCCTCAAATATCGCCGTTTACCATACTCCATTACTCGCCATTCAAGGCGATGTGGGATTGGGTCGTCTTGTTACTTGTCATTTACACTGCTGTCATTACGGTAAACCGACACGAAATTAGGCGTCGTGTGAAATTACTCCATAATCTTCTAGCCTTTCATCGCCGTCTTCTACCTGGAACTTGATCACGAGAAGATGCAATGGCAAGAAATGAACCTTAACTATATACAAGGGTTGAACAATCCAATAGTTATTATTGAGCTGATCGTCGACATAATGTTCATCATTGATATTATGATCAATTTTAGGTAAGGCAGAGGTTTTCTAAACCATAACAATAACATTTTTCATGTTTCAAACACGTGTGAATTTTCTTTCTTAGCTTTTGTTCATTGCTACATAAGACTTCGGTTGGGTTGCCCATAGCTTAAGCGCATTTGACGTGGCCGCATGGTAGCGTTTGTTGGTACATTAAAGAATTTCATAGTTCAGTTTTAGAGGTCTGAGTGATCATCACTCAGTGATGTATTCATTATACAGTGAATATACAAGGAAACCACTACTTATGGACCATAAGTTATGAACCACATGTCCATGCATGGTGTCGTCGCTTGTGGTAAACTTATAGGCGCTACTTTCTGATAATCTATTGTTTAACCATTTTATCAATTATGTCATTTGATTAACCTTAAATTTGGTATCGATTCAACCGCGGTATTTCGTTAACATAACATACTTAAGGACGACATACGTT
>SCLD01047927.1:0-16542 GCA_004367895.1 Oikopleura longicauda | reverse complement strand
CAGTAGCATTAGAACTAAACAAATTACATGTATGTATTCTTAATAGTCTCAATACTTAATCTAACGATCGCATTACGTTACTTCCGGTCTATTTCCGGTCTATTTCCGGTTTTATCGGAAGTTTAAAATTTCACTTCCAAAATTTTTTATTTCACCAAATGATTCACCGTGAAATTTTAGGGGGAGTCTCTTCGAACGTTTTTTACCTATGACCCCATCTTGTGGGTGATATCTTCGATTAAGGCCCTTTTGTCAGTTAACTGACAAAAAAAGCGCAACTGTTAAACTAACATTGCAGATTTAACTTGAGTTTTGATATAAAAGAAATAATATATTGATGACAAAATAGGTGAAGATAAAAACAGCAATCTTGGAGCAAGTTTCGGTCTTGGTTCAACGAACTTATGATATTTCTGAAACATGAAATGATTTTGTAGCGAAAAATACTGATTAACATAAACAGCCCTTACGGAATATAAATGAGTCTTTCATGTTAATATAGTTTTTTCAATTTAATGAGAGTCCCGATTCGAGACCATGAAACACCCGACTTCTTCCGTGGTCAGTTTTCGACTGCCTACGACTGAAATGTTACGTTTCATGACGTTCACAGTCTGAACTTCTTTATTTAACCGTGAAAGTTCCATCTGTTAATTAGTTTGTCAATAACCTAACACACCCAATTCTAAGTAGTTCAAAATGTTATTTTTTGTTCAGAGTATTTTTATTTTGACCCATGCAGAAACTGTATGTAATGGTCCAGATTATTCGCCATTGGGATGTTTCACAGATGATCCTCCCTTTGGTGGTCTTGGAAGTGGTCGAAGGGGAATGTTACCAGATTCAGTGAGCACTGTTCGACCAAATTTCTATTTAACTAATCTTCTTGGTTCTGATCAAGAGATTGACTGGCAGAACCCTGCTATTTCCAGATTTGAAACCGATAAACCGATCGTTGTTACTTCTCATGGTTGGTGGTCAAATGATTGGTGGCAGCGAGATGCCGGAAACTACTTCCGTCAGCTTCAAAATGTGAACTATATCAGGTGAGTTATAGCTTCAGTTAAAATCGCTTTCAACATTACTATTTAAGATTAAATTGGGCAGGAGGAGCCAATATGGACGAATATTATCAATCAGCTTCTAATACTCAGGTTGCAGGCAGAGCAATAGCATATTTATTGAATCAACTGAAATTAAAATCAATGAATGTTCATTTTCATTGTGCTGGTCATTCACTTGGATCTCAAGTTTGTGGTTATGCTGGAAAATATACCCAATCCGAATTCGGATGGAAATTAGATAGAATAACAGGCTTGGACCCAGCAGGTCCTGCATTTGAAGGCACTGACGTCCTTGTTCGAATTGATAAATCAGGTTAAAAGAATTGTTTAAATAGATTTAAATTAAAATTAAATTAGATGCCGAATTCGTCGACATTATTCATTCAAATGGTGGATCATTGGGATCTGGTATGACTGTTCCTATTGGCCACGCTGATTTTTATCCAAATGGTGGCACCAAGCAACCTGGTTGTGGAAATATTGGTCATGGAAGCTGTTCTCACGATGCCGCTCCAAACATTTGGGTGGATTCAATTATCAACATTGGTTGTCTTCATCCAGCATGCACTGAAAGTGATTTTAATAATAACAACTGTCCAGTTTGCATCAATGAAGTTTCTGATCAGTGTAATTACATGGGCCACTATTCAGTCAAGCCTAATGCACCCACTTCGTATTACGGAAACACAGCTGAAACTGCACCTTTTTGTTAAATAAAACACATCTTTCGAAATCACGTGATAATTCCTAGACTAAAAGGCTCTAGACTGGAATCCAAGTCAACGGATTTGGAGTACTTTGGAAATTCAAATAGACGATAAAGTAACATTTAACCAGCATATGATAAACTTATTAATTGGCCTTAACGTGTGTTGCCCGTGAATGTCAGATTTTACTGCAGTAAAAAAGTAGCGTGGGCGAACTGTATTTTCTGCATTTAATAATTAACTTGGAATCGCAAAATCTTTTGATGACTTAATGTGAAGTTGACATTAGTGGGAGAGATTTTTAAATTTTGTATTTCAATTTTTTTATTTCGAATAAGAGAATGATAGAAGAACGAAAATGATATTAAGTTTAATATATTTATTACCGGCTGCAGTTCTGGCGCAAGACGTAAGTTTTTACAAAATAAGGACTCCGTCATCTGGAATTCTTGATTTGAATTCAAGGATGAATTATATGGTTATAAAAACACAGTACTGAATATCATTTCTAGCTCTCGGTTAAAACAAGTTATTTATAATAACAACATAACTTATAAGTATAAATTATACTAACTGAAAAATAATAGTAAATGGTTTTTGACAATAAAAACGTTGATCCAAAATTGATGAAACTACATTAGGAGGACTCAAAATTCATTGTCAAATAACTTATTTGAAATAGGGGAAAGTCATCGATCAACCAGACGAATTTGAAGTATAATTTCAATTTGAGTCTTTAGCATTCTTTTGAGTTCTGTCCTGGAACGACCCACCAAGGTCACTTCAGTTCTACAAATAATCTTTTTTTGATTTTCTAAGTACTTATGCAAACTCGCTCACATTGAGCTCCAAGTGAAGACTTCTTTTTTGTTTTATGGTTGCAAGCTATATTCTGGTTTTTACTATTAGTAAATTACTCATCAGTTACTTATATTCCGAAACATTGAATTTTTTTTTGTTAATTAACAAAAGCAGAAGCAAATAATAATAGTATATAAACACTTATCTAAATACATCCGATTGACAGAATCTATTTATGATACGTTCTCATAATCAAATTATTTTAAAAGATTTTGCCTTATTTATTACTTATTCAAATTTTGAGACTCAAATCCTATAAAGTCAGTAAACACAATAAAAGTTATACCCCGGAAAAAGACTCTTCCAAGATGAAAAATCTAAAATTGACATTTTTTAAATATCAATAGTAATCAAGTATAGAGTTTGAACGAATTGATATCTAAGGTGTCATATTATATTAATACTCATATATATTATGAAATTTTAGTTATGTACTCATGCAACTTACGGAGAATATAGTTCGGATTCCAATTGTTACACGGCCGCAATATGTCCAGCTTCAGGACTTCCTACAGGAACTCCTACATTCTACGGTTCTGTTGAAAATGAAGCTGGCGCCAGAGTTAAATTTCAAAAAAATGGTGGCTGTCCTAATCTACCAGCCATAAATGCATGTAGACTTGATGAAATACCACTGACTGGAATTGCTAGCATACAGCCTGGTCGAATTGGTATTTGCAAAAATGAATTTATGAGTGCATCCGAAGGCGACGCAAACTTGGACGCACAAACTATTTTCAGCCTTGATTCGCAGAAAGTTTTGACATTAAGTACAGAAGTGGATATGAAAGAGATGGGTGGTCCTCGACATATTGTCAGGTTGTTGACTGATAGTACCTGTATTATTCATGCCCAAATTATGATTCTGCCAAAGTCTTCCGCAAATGCCGATATAAGTTATGAAGTATCCGATGTGACAGTACTTGACGAAATAAAAGCTCCTGGTATGTCTTATTTACAAGATACTGGAGTCAAGCTCGAATTTATTGTCACTTTCCACGACAATATCAAGTGTGCCATAGATTTTTACGAAGATACTGGAGATATGTCTCAAAGAGATGATGTCCTAATGAGTTTTGGAAATATCGGAATCAAAGTCGATGGAACTGATGTTGGATCAGCACAGCAGAATTGGATAGAATGTCAATCTGATAATTGCTGGTCATTTGCTAGACGAGATAAAATGGAAGAACTCGATCTGAATAATGGCATAAGTTGGAGTCCTGGCGAAGGTGGATGTAAAGTTAAAGTACATTTTAACCAATTTCGGGGTGAGATACCTGCTGTTGCTTATCAAGATATGCAGAAAGTTACATATGATTTTGATATGAAAGACGCTGGAAGTATTGGGTATAAACCAAGTAAATACAATGGTCAAACTCTCTTAAATGCTCTCACAGCACCGGAAAATAAAGTTTCCATAGCTGGCATTCACGAAAAAGAAGTTGATGTTCAAGATATTGATAACATGCCACCAATATTTTGCAGTGGGAAAGATTCGGCAAATTGCCCTGCCGAGAGTTATCACAGGAGCGCTTATAATCAATACTGATTTTATTAACTCAATATTTGACCAGTTCTTTTATTTACATTTCAGTGATGACCTCAATTATTTCTATTTAAGCTTTATTTCGGACCGTATTTTCTTAATGAATCTATGTCTCTTGTTTAAGGACCTACCTATGTCGGTTCGAATGGGATTTCAAAATGTAACCCTCTGTAAAAATAGATGAAATAAGTAAATTCGAGCGAGAAATTTGAATCTTTAAAATTTCAACACGCCTGAATCTCGGAAGTAAAAATTGCGTCAGAATGATACCAAAATTAACGAACGGTTCCAGCGCACGAACGGGTGGCGCTACAGAGCTTATTTCTCGCTCAAACGTACTTATTTCATCTATATTTACAGAGGTTTAAAATATGAAATCCCATTTCTAACCGACATAGGAAGGCCCCTAAAAGCGATCACTGTTGACTGTTCACATTACCAAATGTCATTGATGGTGATATCGGAATCAACGCTCCTATTCAAATTATTACCACAACCTTTGATTCAGAAGGTAACGATGTCACAGATATCTTTGAAATAAGTAGCGATGGCAAAACAATCAATAAATGTGATGCTGCTGAAGATGCATCAACTTATATTGTTGAATTCAAAGCCGTACAAGAGGATAATACAAACAGATTCTCGTATTATTACGCGACAATAACTATCGGTTCTACAGAAGTTGAGAAAACTGGTTTAATAAAACTAGCAGATGGTCTAGATGCGGTCACAAAATGGAGAGTGGACTTTGCTGATGGTAATTATGTCACTAGTGCCTGCGATGAAGATGATACCAACTGCCAATCGCAGAAATTGAAATTTGAGAAAGGACCTGGAGCTGCCCCGGAAGATAATATTATCATGGCGTCAAAAACCACCAATTTTGTTATCGATGAGCATACTGGCCATGTTATCTATACTGGCTCACAATCAGGAAATGATTTAAAACTTTGAACAATTGGTCTCTAAGCAGATTCTGATAAATAAAATTGCTGGTCGAACTCGATTTATAGCTTTTCAAACGATATTTAACAATCAATAAAATTACGCCAAAATAGTATCTGAACAGCTTGTTAGAAAACTAATAATTCGAAGTTCCCATCACATTCCCCGATTAATTTTCAACGAATTTCAATGAGACAAGCGTCAATTTCTGATATTTAATTTGGTTAACAAAATGAAGTAGGATTTCGAGAAATTCTGAAGTGTGATATTCAACGTATTAAATTCATACGATTGCGTCATTTCCTTCTTCAGAACAACTCAAACTGAATCAACTCTGACCTCTATTTGAGTCTTTATTTGAGATAAAGTTTCAAAAACATGCTTCAAATAATGTGAATCATTGAAAAGCACTATCACTCTTTGCCGGGAATCCGTTGGAGATTTATGGTTTCGCATTAACGAGCGATGGAAGGGTAACTGGATCTGAACTCTTTGAATCGGAAGTTCAAATTGATGATATCGAGACAGGTAAGGGCCTACCCAGATCTCAAATTTGGTAAGTCTGAATTATAAATAATCTATTTTACACTAATAGCAACTACCACAACCTCAACCACTACCTCCACTACGACCACCACTACGACTACCACAACGACCACCACAACTACAAGCCCCCCTGGTTTGTATTTTAGATTTTTCATTATTTTTCATCATTATTTTTCTTTAATTTATAAAAATCGATTATTCTGGAATTGAATCTTCCATTTTTACCAAAAGTTTGTTACAACTTTATGCATATAGAATAGAGACATAAAATGCTCAAAAAGTACATTTTATTTCTGATTTTTCTCATCATAATTTTGAATAAGAATTATCATTGTAGAGAGTGAATCATACGTATTCGTAAATTATGAATCATGCGCTATGAATCATGTGCATGGGTCATTTTATCACGAAGAAATGATTATCAGGAACATCTCCATGGATCAAAATGATTCTAGGACTCCTGATGTCATCACATTTTTCCTTTCAACTATTCAAATATCGATTTTTCGATTCTAGAACCAACACCGCCAAGTCAAGATACTTGTTTGGAATTATTGAATGAATGTGAGGCTCTTTATCCCACAACAACAGTGTCGACAACGACTACTACCACACCACCTACTACTACTAGTACGGAAGTCACTTGTCCACCTCCAATAACTTGTCCAGAAGTGACAACAGCGCCACCAGTGACATGTCCACCGCCGACTGAAGAAGAGTGCGAAGACATCTGCAATGAAATTTGCCCAGATTCAACAACGACTACAACAACACCAACCGAACCATCCCCAACAGGTCCGGACGATTGTCCTATTATACCAGATTGGTGTCCCATTTGCCCCGACGGTATTTGTCCTGATAACCCCCCACCAGAAATATGTGATCCAGATAATATTATATGCCCTGAAATGCCAGTGTACCCTAACTGGTGTGACGAATGTCCACCTGAAGGCTGTCCAGACGAACCCGGCCTTGATATTTGTGATCCAGACAATATAATTTGTCCCGAGTTTCCAAATTGGTGTGAAGAGTGTCCACCAACTGGATGCCCGATCACACCACCTCCTGATATATGTGATGACCTTGAGCTCCCAGTATACCCAGACTGGTGTCCTGAATGTCCACCTGAAGGCTGTCCAGACGAACCCGGCCTTGATATTTGTGATCCAGACAATATAATTTGTCCAGAATTTCCGAATTGGTGCGAAGAATGCCCCCCTGATGGTTGTCCAGACGAGCCCGGTCCAGATATATGTGACCCAAATAATATCATTTGTCCAGAAAAACCATCTTGGTGTCCAGACTGTCCACCAGATGGTTGTCCAGATGAACCAGGTCCTGATATATGTGACCCGAATAATATAATTTGTCCAGAATATCCTGATTGGTGTCCAGAATGTTCGGGAGACGGATGTCCTGAAAACCCCGGACCAGATATTTGTGATCCAGATAATTTGATCTGTCCAGAGTATCCGAACTGGTGCGAAGAGTGTCCACAAGAGGGATGTCCGACTATACCACCACCTGGTATATGCGATGATCTCGAATTCCCTGTATACCCAGATTGGTGCTCCGAATGTCCTTCGAGCGGATGTCCAGAACAACCTGGTCCTGATATATGTGACCCGAATAATATAATTTGTCCCGAATATCCAAATTGGTGTCCAGAATGTTCGGGAGACGGATGTCCTGAAAACCCCGGCCCAGATATTTGTGATCCAGATAATTTGATCTGTCCAGAGTATCCGAACTGGTGCGAAGAGTGTCCACAAGAGGGATGTCCAGCTATACCACCACCTGGAATTTGCGATGATTTAGAATTTCCAAATTATCCAGATTGGTGTCCTGAATGTCCGGAGGGGGGTTGTCCTGATAATCCTGGTCCTGATATCTGCGATCCGGATGACATATGTCCGGAAAAACCAAGTTGGTGTCCAGACTGTCCATTAGATGGCTGTCCAGATGAACCAGGCCTAGAAATTTGTGATCCCGACAACATAATTTGTCCCGAGTATCCGACATGGTGTCCTATTTGTCCGCCAGATGGCTGTCCCGATGTGCCCGCGGATTGTCCAAGTTTAGGTGGTTTATTTTTTGCACTTTTGTTATGTCCAAATAAACACCTTCAAATATTTAATGCATGCGCGTCTATATTTGACTATTCAAAAATTATTATTTTTTATAAAAATTTTTGGTCGTTCAGAAATGAGATTCTTTCAATTTTTTATATGATGAAAACTAAAATGATGAATTTAAAAAGAAACATCCACCAGCCCAACCCCGATCATTATCGGAAACAAATAAAAATTATTATTTTTTTATTTTTTTGTTTATCTTTGTGCAAATACTATTTTTTGCTTCGAATTCAATTTTTATTTTAGATCCTGACGGACCAACAAATCCACCACATGTGACCGATCCTCCAGCTGATGAAATTGATCCTTACTTTATTTCAACAATCTGTTTGTCTATTGCTTTGGGATTATTGATAATTGCAATCATAGTTTATTTTTGCTGTTTCAATAATGACGATGATTTTGAGAATGAACATGATAAACTGGGTAAATATATGCATAACCCCAAAATAGTGTTTGTCCCATTGGCGCGAATTAAAGTCCAAATTGGACATTATGAAAGACATTTTAGGAAATATTTTAAGTTGATGAATCCTCTTTAAACACATCAGATTCGATTGAATTGAAACCGAAGGAAGATGATTCGAATTCATTATCATCAACAGAGAGTGCCTCAATATTGGGTATGCCACGAGCAAACGCACCAGGTAAAGCTGCCTTGTTGGGAGCAGGTGGCGCTGCCGCGGTTGCACACTCAAATCAAGGCTATGTTGACGATGAAGCGATAAAGGTTTGTAACATACCGTATGTCCCTCATACAAAATCTTCGCCCGAAAAAAATATTAAGCCATTACCGAAACCTGCTCCATCACCAGCACCACCAAGTGAGGCAAGTATTGCATCTTCAAAGAAACGCGCTCCGCCACCTATTGCAAAGGTTGCAGTAGCAACAGCCGTTGCAACATCGGTTGTGAATAAAGATGAAACGCAGCCTCCACAAAAAGATTCTGTTATGCAAAAACACACATTGTAAGACAATGGTTTTATAAGAATACTAAATGAGAATATTCATATTAAATGAGAAATATTATACAAATATATTATTAAGATTAAATGATCCATTATTTCACACATTGAATGATCATCAAATTCGACTCGAAAGTACAATTAAATCGGGCAGCGCATACTCTGTTCGAAAAGCTTACATAAAAAATCAATCAAATGGAGCTGCACATTTTGCTTGCGCACGAATATATCATGTGTCAAGTACAACACAAAGTGAACAGCAAGACATATTGGAAAAGATTATGCTAGACACCGAAGTTGCTAAAATAAAACATGATTCTATTTTACAATATTATGGTACCTGGATTGCCAACGACTCAATCCATCTATCACATGAGTATTGCGGAAAGGAAATTGTTACCGAAAATATATGTATAACTCTCATGTCATTTGAGTGTAACCCAAAGGTCTCTACTTTTTCGATAGCACCACTCCGTTTGTAACACTTTCCATACATGTGTACTCAAGAAATGAAATTCGGAAAAGACTCGTCATTTGAGGGTTTAAAAAATCTTTCTATGATATGATTTATTGAAAGTTTCTTAAAATATTTTGGAAGCAACAAAAAGGGGCGGTTGAACGAATTTCTGGTTCAATCACGTGAAAACAGCTGGAATGGTGTTTCATCACTTTCAAATTATAAATTATTGAATTTAATAACAGAAATCGCCAAAGGATTATCGCATCTCCACCAACGAAACATTATTCATGGCAACATCAGAGGTAAAAAGCAAAATAAAAATCTCGATCTAAGTATTTTAAGCCTATAATATCATGATGACCGATGAAGGACAACCAAAATTAGCTGCGGTTGGACATCCTGATGTATCAGAAGATCGACAACGGTATTGGTCACCCGAATTATTCAAGAAACACGAATATACAAGGGTGAGGAACTGTTAAATTATTCCAAGTCTGGGCACAGATCTGATTATAAGAGGCTTTCAAAAAATATTTTCAGGAGAGCGATATTTGGGCTTTTGGTGTTCTTGTTTGGGAGATCTCATCACTTGGTGGTGTTCCATATTCTTCTGTTAATATTCAAGATATTGAAAATTATATAAGACTTGAACGGTAAATTACCTTCTTAATTGGCCTACATTGAACTTTTGCCAATGATTAAAAACAATTTTAGATTACCAATGCCCCAAAATTGTACAGCTGAATTATATGCTTTCATGTCACAATGTTGGAAGTCGGAACCTCGAATGCGACCAGATGTATTTCAAATTGTCTCCTCAATGCAAGAAAAACTTATAAATAATTCTGTAAGTAAAAATAGGCATCTTTGAGGGAAAAGCATTCCGAAAAGGCATACATTTATCATCTCTTTCGCAATCGTTTCAAGTTAATGTCCGGCTAAAACTTGAAACACTTAAAATTGATCATGACTGGACCAATATTCAGGCGGTCGGAAATAAAAAGATAATGCCCCGTAAATTACCAGCAATATCCATGTAACGGTAAGATATGTTAAATGCATTATTTCTTTGCTCTTGAGCGCTTCGATATTTTTGACCAATAATAAACTAGTTACTCTGCTCACTAGCGTCACTAAGGGCATTGTTATTTTGCATTTTTGGTTTGTAGTTTTTTGTCTAATTCATTTACTTGTATACCATTTACATTATATGCAAAATTCAGTCTGCTACTGCATTTTGAGTTTCCGGTAAGAGCCTAGTTAGAAGTGGCCTGCTATAAAGGTGGTTACCTATAGATAAACATCGTTTTTGGTCGAAACTATGAAAACTTTTGGGTACTTTTTAAAGTCGACTGAATGCTGTAGTCTGAAACTCACTTTATTAAGTTGATGAATAGAAAAACCGGAGTATTTCAAACTGCTCAATTTTAATATGGGTACTTTTTTAACAATATCGAACAGAAAACTTTTTTCCAGAAAAAATGTTTTTTCGTTTTTTTTCATAATTTTGTTTTACTCTTTGTTTTTGTATTGTTTAACCAACCGCATGCTTTCGACCAAAAAATTCTTTTGATTACAAAAACAATCCTCTGGTAGTCAAGAGAATTTCGAAGTTTTTCAGTAGCACGTTACTACTCGTCGGAAGTCACTTTGATTTTCCAGACTCTGTCTCGAGTAATCTTTACAAAAGTTAAGATAAGTTACAGTACACTATCTACACTTTCATTCAAGGTCACTGTTGTGGAATTTTCAAAATTCTCAATTCACTTTAATTCATTGATTCATAATCCTTATTTTTTTAATATTATCAAATAAAATTATTTTATTCAGAAAATGTATATAAACGAAAAGCCATCAGACTTTGTATATGAACCAAGGAATGCATTAAACTGAAGATATTTCTTGCAGATTACGCATACATAATTTTCATACCCTTATGGAGTCGATAATATGGACCATTAGTTATGCTTAGTTTAAATAATTCCAACTTGAGTTTCAAGTGGAAGTCAAAATAGGTAACTAAAAACCTTTTACTCTGAATAAAGTTTTAGAGTTACGCTTTGGTTGTACTTTAAATTAAAGTCTTTAATACATATTGTACTAATTTTCTGGTACTACCAACGTACTTTGTACCAATTATCAAGTACAACATGTAGAATGCAAAAAAGTAAAATAACTGCTGAACCAGTCAATATCCGGCGAAAAACTATTATTACTTCCAATGTTAACTCTTTTTAATACACAGTTATTCATTAGTTCAATCTTTTTTATAAAACAAACTCAGCATGGCATAATTATAATCTTATAACTTCGGACTTAGAGCTGCTCGGAGCATACGCAGAAGACATATGTCTATATCAGAAAACACTTGAAAAACTATTCAGCTGAAACTGCGACCTACTGAGTAGCTTTTAATAAGTTCGATAAGACCCTTAACTTGGTTGACATTAATGTCACGTGTTCGACTTATCTTTGGAATAGTCACGTGACTCCAACCAAGTTTTATAAAAGGCTCAAAGTCAGATTTTGTTATCAAATCCAAATATTATTTTTTACTCAAAATCCATATGTTAATTGCCCACTTGGAATCTCGTCCTGAAAAAACACGGAAAGTCAGAAGAATTATATATCCACAGGTGAAGACGTGAAGCTAATCTTAAACGGAAGTAAAGTCTCTCGTGATCATGCTCGAATACATACAAGCCGTTTCATGCTGATGACAGCAGTTGATCTAAGGAAATTACTTTTCAAAAGTTAACCATTTAAAAAACCCCGTAGGAAACCAAAACGAACAGTGATCTTCTAATAACTGACACAATTATCCAAAAAACCGTAGACTTAATACCATGATCGTCATTTTTTGGACAGATTTTCTCGATTTGGTCCATAAATTCAAGAAATTTTCAGTAGTTTTGTAAAATGCGTCATTTTTTTTACGGGTTCTGTATATTTTTGTCCCCTGAGACATAACCGGTTTTTGATGTTTATTTGAAGGTGAAAAACTGTCTAAACAAGGTGTCTTGACCACAATTAAGAAGTTAGACTCTGCCAAAAATGCTCAAAAGGGTTTCGACACTTCTAGACAGCTGATTTAAAGCTGTCTGTGGTCCTTCACGCGAGTTCAAGAGCATTCGTCCCTTCTAGAATTTAACATTCATGTGGCGGTGCCATTTGATCTTATTGAGTTGATATCTACGAACAGGTTAATCAGCTGGATCTGGTTGACGATTAGTAAGATCATTGGATGTGATTTGGGAGAAAAATCGAAAGAATTAACTTTTATTTCAATGAAACCACAGATGCATACGAAAAAAGACGAAATCATCCCCCGAAAATCTCCGAATCCGGACAAATATGGTAACATCATATTACCGGTATAGGCTATACTGTATAGCATATAAGTTATATGATATAACATATAATAGTAATTTAACAAAGCCTCTTTGGACTATTTATACTAAGGTAG
Source organism: Oikopleura longicauda (assembly GCA_004367895.1). Lineage (NCBI taxonomy): Eukaryota > Metazoa > Chordata > Appendicularia > Copelata > Oikopleuridae > Oikopleura > Oikopleura longicauda. Next base: position 3,843 of record SCLD01047927.1, on the reverse strand, counting down.
TACGGTATCTATGTAGACAGTCTACTAAAGTCTATAGTACGTTCAGCAGTCTATTTAGTCTATTGAACTCATGTTCAATAATTGACGGTCAATTATGGACCTTGGCTGATCCTTTTAGATGCGTTTACCAAGTGTTGAATTTCTTTTTCGCTCGTCTCTCAATTATTTCCCAATCAACACTAAACATATGGAACTCAGAATTTTAAATGAAGATTGAAAAATGGTCTATTATGCTGATCTATTATTTAATAACTTCTCATTCCTGCATTCGATTAATTGCATATATCATATACCGTAGAAAATATATTATATATGATCTCACATATCACATTATATCATATGAGATACAATTTAAAGTTATAAATATATCATATCATGACAAAAGTTGAAATATATTAAGTTACTTAATTCAGAATTAAATATTCTATGCACGATTAACCGGTAGGAGTGTAACACCGCTGGTAATTCACGGTGAGATAATTTCTTCAGCTTGCCAGGAATCTCAAAACGGGTCTTTCCAGGTTGCAAATTGCGATTCATTGTGAATTCATGCTTACACAAAAAGTTTAATCATCATAAAAAATAATGTATTAAATTGTGCCCATCGAATTGAATAAAACAGGTGAAAATCAGCTGCTGAACGAAAAAAAAGTGTCTTGCCCAAAATTTGAACCGGCTGAATGCGCTGCCCAAATGATTTCAAACAATAGGCACGATATCAGCACATTTATGGTTAAATGCTATATAGATCCCGCCATTAACAACTAAGCCGGAAACAAAAGACGATCAGAAGCGAGTAACACCTATAGAATCATGTTCACTTAAAATACGGTGTATCCGACCTACAAACAACTGTCGTCCCGGACGACTCGTCCGCTGGGTCTCACACAGATGACTTTGAATTTGACGATGAAGGGGTTCCTGATGTAAAACCCAATCTGGTTAATGAATTATTCACAATACCAGAACTGTAAGTCCAGGCTTATGTTTGTTACCAGCTGAAATGTCATTAGTCAAGTTTAGCTTCAAAAGACAAAGAAGTTTACTCAGTAGTTCCATATGTTCCTGACCAAGAACTTTTTCAATACTGTGAATTCTCGATCCAAATTGCTAAAGTAAAGTGTACATGGCTTTTGCCTAAATAAGATTTGAAGGTGATATTAAAACTTATAAGCTTATGTTAGTATATCGAGTAACTTATATATAAGTTATATATATATAATATAACTTCTTTAGTCTCCTCCACCACACCGCAATTTGCATCATTCACCATTTCATACCGGTATACAATATTGGAAACAATTGAAAAATAAAAATATTTGATATTAATTATGATTTATATAATGAGTTATTATAAGTTTTAAGGAACTCGAATATGTGTGAGTGTCAATAAATACACTGTACTTGGATGTTGGCAAACATGGTCTCCAAGAGACAATACATATCTTAAGGTACTACACCACCACATTTGAAATTTTCGATCTCATTTTAAATCCGTGGGCTCGAATCAGACCAACAACCATTTAATTAACCCCGTATTGAAAATTACCATCTTCGATAAACATGACTGTGAATCGATTAATGGAACATTTTGTCAGTATAGAACACATTTGAATAACATGATATTCCATAATTTTGGACCAAAGTGCTGGAGGATACCCTTAATCTCGTTTGTTTCATGCGCGGAGGTGTTCGTCTTTCTCTCATTTTGGCTCCAGCAAGACTGCCGCTAGATGGTACATGGTCCTCCCCTCTTACTTTTAACTTTTTGGCTACTGATCGGCTGCATAGAGATAGAGAGAAACAATAGGCATACTGTCCGAGTCCGGTAATACGTCCGGTGATCCAAAACGTTTGTCAAGATTTATTAAACCTGCCGCTATCAGAGAGATCTGACAAAATAGACGTATGAATCAGTGAGATCACCGGATAATAAAATAATGAACTCATCTGGCAGCGCATGGAGCACGTATGGATCAGTTCCCACCAGTTCAGAGGGTGCAGCCGCGGCAGCTGCGGCGGCAGCGGCAGCCTCATCTTCTGCTGGTGGAGTTGGATGGGATAGTGAAGGACGGGATGGTCAAGTAAATCCGAATATGGTAAGTTGGAAGAATATGAATTGGTATAAAAAGAGATTCTATAATAATTATTATAAAGTTTTTCTTCGAGATTAAAAAATACACCTGGACAACCTCAACACCAGGCGGCACTTATGATTTACTATTTTTATATAAGTCTTAATTTAGCACGAAATGAATTCAGTAGAATATGAGTAGAAAATGAGTCTGTTCGGATAAAAATGTTTTTTCTTTGAGTAATTTTGTAAAAGTGAATGATTTTGAGGTGACCGAGCGAAAGTTGCTCAAAGTTTTAGTGACAAAAAAATTTCAAGTGACTCGTAAAATTCCATTTGAGATATATTAAACGGTAAATATGTGAGTGATACATGTATAATTGTTATAAATAATTGATAGCAAACTACTAATGCATGGTCTATAATTTATTCAAATTAATAGATTAGGCGTACAGTCAAATCCTGAGACAGATGCAGCGCCAGATTGGGGAAATGGTCTTTTAAATCAGCTCCCGATCTACCCTAGGTAGCTCCCTTGTTCCCTAAGGCACACGTTTCCATTCGGCCAATCAGACAAGAGTTTTAGAACGGCGTCGAACTTGTACGTCATTATTTTTCTGCTGTATTATTTGCAGCTTTAGGATCAAGGTTGCCACCTGGAGGTCATGTGTTCAAGTAAAACAATTTCTAGTTATCCAATGTCACTTTTCAAAGAGCTTCTTGGCACCTGAACTGAGCAGGCTAAATGCAAGTTTTTCGTATTTTCGCAACTATGCCGGAAAAGAATAGAACTAAGAAATTGAATTGGACCTTCTATTTTACCAAAAATAATCTCAATCGATCAAAATAGAAAAATCTTAATTGCGTTGAAATGACAAGCGACAGCAAAATTTCGTTTTTCAAATTCAAAATCAACCTCAAAATATCTACTGGAATAATGAGCCCGAAAATGTTCCAAAGTTGCAGTAGAGTAGAGTATTAAGAAGTTTCCAGGGGAAGTTAAATCCACTTCATCGAAATATAATCATTTGGAGAATATATTCTAAATTATGGCGAAAATAGAAATAGTACTTATTTATATGGTAATCAAACCAGATGGCAGTTTTAATGATCTATAAACAATACCAAATAATCATTTTATTTTTTTCCATTTTCGATATTCTTAAATTGAACCTATTTATGACACTTGACTTTTTTCACACGAAATATATATATATTTAAAATGACAAAAAATTACAATCAACGAAAGAGAAAAATCGAACATGTCCAATTTGAGGACGGAAATTCTAATCACATGGACCATAAGGTATTTCATATTACTCACAATGAAGTATTTTTTTTTGACAACATCGATGTTGAATACAAAATATGTTGATGTCAAGTTTGAGATGTTGGTGACAGATTTGACCGTTTTCTTCGTCAATATAATTTATCTGTCAACATCCCAAAGTCATCAAAATAACGTAATCTAAAGATTTTTTGAAATGACTCTTTCATAACTAAATTTTTTTGCCTAATTTGCCCGGGCATGCCCATCTTGAGCGTAAATCCGGCAATGAAAATGTTCTAAGCCCTTCGCGAAGCTTTGTAGGGCTTAAATTGATGATTTTGAGAAAGTAATCAAATATCGACGCATTTGGGCGTATTAAGAACCGCTAGTTTTGTTATGGTTGGTTTTAATTCAGCGTGGTTAACTTTTTAACCGGTCGTTTTTCTTATAAATACAGATCTTTATCCAGGTGCGCTCTTATTCCACTTTGTAATTCAGA
>SCLD01047818.1:0-16542 GCA_004367895.1 Oikopleura longicauda | reverse complement strand
CTATTTTTTTCAATTTGAATAACCTTTTATTTTATAGGCCACAGTTAACGAAAAGAGCAGTTTTAATTAAAGAATGCGGATTTTCAGCAATTGCAAGCAGCTTTGATGGAAATAGCACGTCTATTGAATTGCATACTTACAATCTTCAAGTTGAACTTTCCTTTTCTTGGCGTGGCACTGAAAATTAGGATTTCACTATTGGTTTTGATGTAAAACCCTGTTTGTTGTGTTACTAATACAATAAATACATGAACGCGTGTTTATTGTTTATTTTCGCAGCACAACAAACGAGATTCCCCATGAGTTGGGCACATTTTTGGTTGTTCAAATGTGCGACAAGAACAGTTTAGAGCGAGTGTGTATTGGCTATTTTAGAGGCTTAATATTACTAATATTACCTTATTGGAAGTGTCGCGGGAAGTTTTTTGACCATACTAACGGTGCTGGTTCGCTTTTCGCTTTGACCGAGATGTGGATTCGCTTTGCGGCTTCGATGGTACATACACTGTATGACAGATATTCAAACCCGTTATTTTGAAGTTTGGTCAGGTATTCATGGTCAGGGAGTTCAGACCATCCTCGGGCTCGTGGAAGATTCAACAGTTTTCGACCAAAATCCCGTCGGAGTTCAGATTCAAAACTGTGATCTGCTCCGGAGCGCTGATATCGACCATAGTTTAGAAAGGCTACATTGACTTGGTAACCTTCATGTTCGAATTCGAAATTGTATACTTTGTGTATGATGACACCTGTGGGCAAAATAACCGAATCGGCCATATTTTCCTCGAAAATCTAAACTTTTTATAAAAGAGAAAATAGTTGTAAGGAGAGAGAGAGTTTTTTAGTTAAAAATTCCGGTGAAACTATATTTGATCAGATTTCTGATGTCAGTTTTTTCTGTTTTAAAGAAATAAAAACAGTAGAAACTAAAAGGCGGTTCTAACAATAAAAACGCTTCAATGTGATAATTTTGGTCATTTATTACCCCCTAAATTAATTCAATTTTATCCATCAAGTTTATTTCTTCGGAGCTTTGCTAAATTAACATTCGTACGGAACCTCAACCGTTACGGTTTCACATGACAATGTTTGCTGAAAAAATATATTTTAAGCATTTGAAACGCGCCAATACATTTCACTCAAATTTGTGAAAAATTTCTAGAGTCTATTCGAATTAGAGTTGAATTTTTCGACAGGAAATCAGAAGCGAAAAGTTCCCAGCTTTAATAACTTCATAGGATGAGGCTTGAAGTTTTCGGTTATTGCCCTCTGAGAACTTTTTAGATACAAACTAGTTGAATTTCTCTGAAGTCCATTTCAGAGCAATTTGTCAATCGATTATAAGCTTCATCTGTAACTGTTAAATACCCAGAATCAGAGTCGTTTTTACTATCAGATAGTGACTAAAAGTGTCCGAGAGAAAGTATTTTTGAAAAGAGCTCAAGAATGTTAGGTGGAAACAATTTTATTTCGATACAATTGCGAAATCAATGGACAGGACAGTTTAGGGAAAATTTTATCGCTTCAAAACTTTCAAAAAATGTTCGAACTTCAAACCTGAAAAAGGCGGGCTGATAACTCTCGACGATGACCTCAAGGTCAACTCTCAAAAAGTAGAACCAGGAAAGAAACAAATATGGACTGTTGACCCACAGGTTTTTTCAAACAGATATTATCATTCTTATAAACTTTGATTGATTTTATAAGTGATCATGGATAAGCGGACCGAAATTATTTTGAAAAATCGGTCCGTAATCGGTCCGAAATTGGCCAGAAATTGGTCGGAACTTGTTTGGTCCGGTCCTTGGTCCGAGATTTTTCCGATATTTGAAAAAAAGTCGAACCGGACCAATTTCGGAACAGCTTACCAGCTTCGGCCCAACAATTGGTGCCAGCTTCGGTCCAACAATTGGTGCCAGATTGAACCAAAAATTCCAGACAACGGACCGGAACTTTCAATTTCGGACAAAAATTCGGACCTCGGATCATTTATCTTCGGACCACGGACCGTACCACATAAACTTCGGACCAAAATCTCGGACCACTTTACCAATTCGGACCGGTACTGTTAATTGGTCTGGTCTGCTCATCCATGATAAGCGTTAGGCGTACTGATTGTGGTTTTTTTCGTATTGTTTGAACGTTAAAAATAGGTTTGGGATGAACAAAGAAAACTTCAATCTGGCCTTTGTTATCTTTCAACTCTCTCCGCTCATGACGAGCGTCTATATTTGACATATCACCCTGGGTTGGAAAAATTATCAGCGGAACCGAAAAAATCGCCCAACTGTTATACACAGGCAGGTCTTTGAATAAATGATGAACTCTAATTGGCTGCCAAGGATTTTGTTCTTGTTGGCTGCCACAGTGCCATCTAGTTGGTATCATCAATTTGAAAACTCTGCTCAGCTTTGGAATCTTTTCAATAATGATCTCAAATGTGCATCGGCTCCAGATGTTCAGGAACATTTTCATGAAATATCATTTTCACAGTGGCGTCGTTTCTTGCAAATTATAAACTCTGACCAATAAGAAATTTTCATAAAAATATCTAAAAGCTCTCATTAGCAAACAATAGTCACAAAGGAGAATTTGTTTTCAAGATACTGAATACGAATGCTTGGGGTGGATCACATCAAAAATTCGATTTTGTAGTTGAATCAATTCCATCTTTCCAAGGAAGGGATAAAAAAACACAAAATCGCACAAAATACCCTCTTGTGCTTAAAGTTTAAGCCTTAAACGTTCTAAACGTCTTAAATGTGGCGAAACTGTACTCGATTCTGAAATACAAAAACAAGAATCCCGTGATAAAGACTGTAGATTGTGTACTGATATGCTTCGAAATATTTCCATTCGGCAGGTGTCTCAAAATCTTTTTATTACAGCTCAACCAACTAGAAAATCGGACAATCCTATTCCAATATCATATTTGAAGCGCGAAAACTTTGATGGGACTCAGAAATTCAATTTCGTCATTTTATCTTGAATCGGCAAAAATTCCCGGATATTTTTTACAAGTGATCGAAAATGAAGAATTGGCTGTTTTTTCAAATAATTTTCAAACTTGGAGTTACAAGGAAAAGAATTAAGATGAAGTTCATTTTCGAAAATTGAAATCATAAAAATATAGATATCGATTTCAATTCGTTGTTAATTATGATGAAAGAAACACAGGCTTCATTATAGTGGTGGTTCCATTTTCAACATGTCAGTTGGTCCAAAAGTTGAAATTCTTTTATCTGAAATGTTTAATTTTTACGGTGAGTAGTTAACAAATTACACAGCAGTGTGTCAGCACCACGGTGATTCAGTCGAGATCATAGTTCGTTGAGTACGGAAAGTATGAAAAAATGAAATCGTGGACGTAGACGCGGATGCGGACACAGAAATGCACACGAACAGCGAAAGTTTTGAAAAAATTGGTCGAAAATGGTTCTGGGTTTCATAGTGATGCATGTGCTCATTTCTAAATATTACAAATTGTAAATTATTTGTAAGCACCACTTATTATGTTTTCAGAACCAGAGCGTATTCGTCACCGGCTATGCATGGACGATTTATGTTGTGCTTTTCGTGATATGGCAAATCGCCTCAGATCAAGTTTATCAAAAGCTAAAGAGCAAGCAAACTGGTTGTGTTTGCTCCAGTTTTATAGGAATGGGATTAAGAGTCTTAATCATTAAGACCGTTCATCAGAACCGTGGCCTGTGAACGGTAGATGGACCAGGACTCCAAGGGACGACCTCGTCCCGCCTTAAATCATGGCCCTTAAAACTTGAATAAAACCGTCCCGTGAGAACAGATCGAGACGACGTCCACCCGTCCCGTCCGTTTGACCCCTTCTTTGGACAGTAGTTTTGTCGTACACGGTAAAATCCCAAACATTAGAATGTGTTTAAAATATTTTCCTAATACAACCAGGGGAATCAAACCAATGATTACTTCTCTTATTAACGAGATGGAAACTAAAAATGCTGCATACGCTGCTGATTTATTTGCCATTGAAAAAAATGGACTTAATTAGGCTTTCAGAAAAGAAATAATCCTTAATATTTTTCTATATGGCTAGGCTGAATTCCGAGGAGCTAATTTTTCTCCAGTGGACATTTTTTGATACCCAAAAATTCTTTCTGAATCAGTAGGGGATGCTGAATCTGATGATATAAAAATTTTGACCGGGAAATCCGATTTTAGAATTTTGATAAAAGTTTTTAATTGCGTAGGTAGTATGTAGCGTACGATTTTGTCGCTGTAGAATTTATTTGAGTTTGATCAGACATTTTTTTAAAATTTCCCGTTGAGAATTCTTTTCTGAAATCTTTGAAGACTTCAAGATTATGATGAATGTCTTAAAAATTCTGGTTTTTGGTCAGAAAGATCTGAAATTTATATTTCCTGTAGTCCAAAGGTTGCTGGTGAGCAAGGATTCCAATATGCTTTCTGGTTAATGCTCCATTTTATAACTGTTAATGCAACTGATGAAGATGCAACTACTTGTGCTGCAATTATCTCAAACTTTATATTAACTTTTCACGAAGATCAAGGATATTGTCTTTACTGAAAGGTCAGAATTTTGATTCACTTTTGAATGTGTAGGACTATTTCCACGTGCCATCATAGTACGTGGCATGTTTGCAAAAAACAGTTGGATAAAGTGGGGTGCAACTTCCCGATGTTCATGGGCTCTAAATTGCCTTTGTTTTCTTGTAAGCACCTGGCTTCACCATCGCGTGAACCTTTGATATTGAGTTTATAGGGACCACAAGTTCGTGTAAAAGTGTTCATCGCAAAACGGATTATCGTATAATGACAATCTCTAAGACTTCATCGATGAGTTTGCAAATCAGTTGAAAAAGAATCAGATTGACATGGTCTCGAATAATCTCTCATTGGTCATTTGGCTTTGGGAAATTCATTTGGGCATATGCCAAAAATTCAAAAACGCAAGGTACTTATTTGTTCACTTTTAATATTTTTCAATTTCATTTATGTCTAGGTTGAATCTGCTTCAAAATTCGAGTACAGATGACATTTATTATCTTCAAAATCTTTATCCATCTCCAAATGCTTCCGCAGGACAGATATTCGAATGAAAAGGATATAATAAGGTAAAGTGGGGTTTGTGGTGACTCTCAGTCAGGACAGTCAGGACGAACTCCACTTTATGTGACAAATCTGACAAATCATAAGGTATGAAATTCACTATGAATCATATCTATCGACGTCATACGGTATAAATCAACCCGACGAAAATCAAGCGGTCCGTGAATCTCTCTGTCAGAGAATGCTTTGTGCGTCATGGAAGAAAATTTTCATCCTCTCGCAATGATTTTCAATGAGAACGAAGCATGGTTGCCTGAAGAAGGCGATGACGTCATTCTTACGTCACCACCAATTGTGAAAATTTTCAAACCGAAGACGGAAGATTCGTTGAACGAAGACGAAGGAATCGAAGGTGAAGAATGCGCATTTTAAAATAACACCTGTCCAAGAAATCGATTGAAATAAATTATAATATCAACGAATTAAAAAATCACTTTATAACACCCCTAACGGGAATTAATATCATGACTTGCTCACATAAGAGAGAAAGAGGAGAACGACTCTCCAAATATACAATATAGAGGGCGCCATTCGGTGACCTAAATTTTCAAATATTTTAAATGTGATAATCAGCACGGACTCCACTCTCGAAAATAAATGACATCTAAGAGGTATAAAATATTTATTCTAAAAATCAAGGAATGAATCGTTTGTTTTCACCGCATGTTCTTCGCTCTGTATAGCTTCTTCAGTTAGTAAGAGCTAAATATTAAAAAATGAGCTTTCAATCGCGACGAAGTAGAAGAATAACCTGAAGTTCGTCTTCGAGTCTGGCAAGCTGCTCTGAGACAAGTGCATGTTCGTGTGTTAGGCTGTTAAAATTTTCAATATCAAAATTACGTTTTTTACTAAGAGTGTAAGATCGTTCCAGTTGCCATCGCGTCGACATCTAAGAGAGTTTATAACCATGGTCTCTCAACGAAAAAATACAGTGTAACTCTTAAGTGTAGCTCAGACCCAAGTCATTTTATTTTTTGAAATCAATATCAGAATAAGTCGGATCCGACATACAACGACTCTGAAATGGAACGATGAATTCCTAGATCAGCCCAGAATCGATTGAAGTTGGCGTCATTCTATTTCAGAGTCGTTCAATGTCGGATCCGAATCTTTCCGACATTGATTTCGAAAATAAAATTGTTTGGGTCTGGACCACCCTTAAGATGCCCGCGTTGGATAAAACATGTATTTGATATTTTCACTTACATCATCATAATCTGGATTGGTTTTTGTTCCAAGGTAGTATGAGTAGCATAAAATTGCACCACCATATGTGACGAAAAAAGTGCAAGGTTCCATAACATCCCAAGAATATTCCCACCATGTCAATCGTGCTAACATTCCCCAAACTACAGTCATGCCAAAAACACCAGCTCGATGCATATTGTGACTGTATTTGAGTGCATCTAAAGTAAAAATTGAATTTGCCTCAAAAATATGCCAACAATATTAAAATAAACAAACAAATTATTAATTAATTTATTAATTATTACCTGCATCAATTGCTTCTTTGATTATTTTCATATCACCAAGTTTAACAAGGAGTTCATTTCTGCGCGCAAGTAGCCTACTGTGATGTTGATATTGAAATTCTGCAATGCCAAGAGATGAATGTAAACTATTTACCAGCTGCTTGATAGCAGCCATCTAAATATTAAATGTTGAGCGTTCAGTACAGGTACAATGAGGTGCCAAAGATTGACATATTTTTTTTAATTTATTTAAAAAATATTTATTTTTGAAAATTGAATCTCAAGTCATTTTTTTAAATAAAAAAGCTATCTTTGAATGAGTCATATAAAATGAAACATACTAAAGTGCAATCAGCATTGAAGTTATGGTTACTGAACGATTTTAGAATTTGGAGTCGAAATTTTGATGACGTCACCAAATGACGTCATTCGACTCAAGACTAAAAAATAAAGTTTGAGTCACTTTATATGACTCATTTAAAAAATTTTTTGGAAAATCCGGCCGAAAATTGGCGTGCCAAAGATTGACACACTAGTTAAATCTGTCAATCTTTGGCACACCACTGTATATCAGTCACTACAGTTATAAGGAAAAGGGGTAATATTTGAGATGAAACTGGTATGAAATGACGTACCGAGCATAACAAAGTGACCCGAATTCTTTTTTATGTGACAGACTCTTGAACAAATAAGCCCTGAAAAAATTTACCTCATTATCTTCATTAACAAGAAGTAATCTCGCAATTTGATCATCTGGTAATTGGATTTCATGATTTGTATCATTTATTCTAAGTTGAAAATCTCCCATCGTTAATAACTGATACGATTTGCAAATTATGATTCGCTGGGCAAGAAAATACGCTAGATGGGCGCTAGAATTTTTGAAAATGTTCCTGACTGATTGTCGTTGCTGAAGCTAATCTAACTCCTCCCTGAATATAATTTGAGTTAAATGAAAATATAGGTGGCTCGTGCTCTAATCTAATACCCCCTATATTTAATTAACCTGTGCGAATACGGCAGCATGATCAACACCCTTGTCTTCATCTTTAATTTCTTTTAACAAATCTCCAATAGTTCCCGTCACTGGACGGCAAGTGAAACTGACTGGTTCTTTTTTAGGGTGACGTCATCGACTCTTCAATGAAAAGAACAAAAAATCGTCGATTTTTGGACATGACCCTTTTCTAGATGGTAGTGTCACTGTTATAACTGGTAAGCCATGACGAAATGATAAGTCTGCCTTTGTAGAGTCATATTTTAATGATCGTAATATCTGACGCTGGATTCGACCTGATAACAATCGTCTCATTATAATATCTGAAAATAAAAGGTCGATTCAAGGTCATTGTCAGACCACATGGGTAGTGATACCGTTTGAAATCTGGAAACCATCTTTAGCTGTTCAAACTGGGTTGAATTGAAATTCAGAATTAAAAATATCCGGTTAGCTCCCGAAAGATAATTTTCAAATTATTACTTAAAATGGCATAAGATCATTTTGAGGTCATCAAAAGGTCATTATCAAAACAAAGTAATTTCATTCTCTGACTAAGATGCGCCTATGAGAGTTAACTGCATAAAAAGAAGATAAAAACGAATAAAAATCTGAACTTAATCGATCAAATCGAAATATGTCTCATAAATTATGAGACATATATTAGTTGACCAATAGACAACCAGAGTAGTGGTCAACTTGAGCGGTTAACCAAAAAGTCAAGTTGACATTGATTTTGATTAAAATATTCAAAACAGCATTTATGATGGATTAGATTCTCCCCAGCACGACTGGCTTGTTCATAAGTCCTCTTTTTAGTACGTTTGTGTACCGTTGGGTACGTATTTTACCGTACAAAAGAAAATGCTCTGAATAAAAAAATGATCTTTTGTTCGTCACTAAAATCTAATAATACCAGAACTGGCACTTTATTACTCATTATTAAAACGCAGTGATAATTTCTGGCCAATTTCAAATACAAATCTACTCAAACGTTCGTTCCCCAACATTGAAAAATAAGTGGTAGGACTCAGACTTTTTTCTGTCGAATACAGATTTGAAATCGCAATTAAATTTCCTTTCCAATGATACCTATATCAATACTAGTTCATAATCACCAACTTTAGAAATTGTGATGTCCTAAAAATAGAACTTTGACGATAACTCTAGAATGAATGGATATTTTTTCATGATTCCGACATTTGTCCAATAGATTTTTACGTTCTTTAGGTTGAAAAAAAATTTTTGAAAAAATCCATTTTTTCGATAACATTTCCCATGTCGAAAATTTGTGATTTTTCGGAACATTTTTGTCGATTTCACGGCTCTAGAACCAGCTGGACAATTTTTCATCATTTTTGATGCTCTAGACGATGGTAAAAAATTTTTTCAAAAATTCCAAAATTTCCGACAATCTAGGAATTAGTGTTGAAATAAGCCATTGCGGTGGTTCACTTTTTCTCGGATTCATTAGTTTCAAGTAAACATAAATGCGTTTCTCTACTAATTTTTTCTCGGGGTTTTTTAAACATTTTCTTATTAAATTTTACTTTGGTAATTGTAGCGGTAAGTTTTCAGACTTGATTTAATCGATGAGAATTTAACTAAAAATGAGCTTATTTTGATCATTAATAAATTCATTTCTCGTTTAATTTATTATTAAATGTGCGTTAATTAACAAAAAGGATGCCTGCGCTAAAAAAAAAGAAAATAAAAAAAATAAGTTGTTGATTCTCTACTAATAGACATCTAAATGTTTCTCTTTTTTTGTCATTTCGATTCAAGGTCATTTCTACTTCACAGGGTTTCTTAATTATATCAAAGCCATTAGAAGGCGCTTTCTCTAAAAAAGAGTGTGCAAAATGCGAGAAAGAGAGAGTGCCATAGACATTGGCATATTTTTGCTTATTTCCCCCAGGGCATTAAACTCCATTTTCTAGATCAAAATGTTGTCGACATGTACATCCAAATTCATCCAAAAAGATTGACCTCGTAAGGTTACCACATTTTCAGCTTTTTTGGAAAGCATAAAAAGGAGAGATTTCATAATTAATTTACAAAAATCACTGCCTATTAAAACTGTCTATTAACCAACTTTACTTATTTGAAAGTTATTTCGGATTCCTCTTTTATCACTTTATGTCGATACTGTTCGGTTTTACCGGTAATTTCAAATTCAGACATTATTTATTCTTGAATGATCGTAAAATTGAGAATATGTTAATCAGGAAAAAACTTGGTTTCTCTCATAAATATTTTCAACTCATGATTTATACGCGCTAAAGATAAGTCCACCGTGTTAATTCCCTTTCAAAGTAGTGTGGTTCAACTCAAACTTTATTCCCAAAACAGCTTTTTTTTAAATCTACCTCAGAAAATTAGTGGACAATCAAAATATATTCGGAATTAAAGTTAAATTATAGAACTCTTCATCCCTAGAGGTCGAACACATTAGTCATATTTTATGAGTCAAATTATATGACCGCAATTTCAACTATATTATATCATAGTCATATATTTCAGTCAAAGATAGGCAGTTTAATAGCCCCACGAACCTTATACAGTCGCTTCAATACTGTATGTTAATTATAATTACAGACATAGGAGGTACGGCTCGTACGAGTTTAATTTATGACACGTGACTTGGATTCAAATTAAAGTACGACGCCTTGGTGGAAGTTCCACCGTGGAACTTCTGATCAGATACTTTAATCTGGAAGCCCCTTTACATTCCAATTCTTTTGATAATCTCTTTTTATTGAGCAGTTTATAAATTTGTAGAATGACTGTTTAGTTTGCGTAAGGCACATTAAAACTATTTGTTTTAACAAATGACCAATGGTTCATTTCAAAATTAATTCCCAAGAAAATCACAAATTTTTAGACAATCGAATTTTATACGATTGCAAAGTTGACCGAAATAGACTGTTTTTGACAACTTAGTTTGACACCAGTCATCAACAATAGGTCGCCATGTAGATGCCTGGAACCCCATGGCTATTTCGCATTTTCAGTCAAAGAATAAATAAGGTTATTTTTGTTGTGATCTATAAATTAAAACGTTTAGCGATTGACTTGATGGACAGAATTCATGCTATGACCAGTCTGGTAACAGCCGCGGATTCCTTTGGCAAAATACTGCCAAAACTTCTCTCAAAACTGTTTGAAGCTGTACGGTGGTATATTGATCCGTGAGTCGGACCGTGACTTTAAACTGTCAGTCTGAACTTGAAATCTTGACGTGAACAAAAAAACGTTGCTTTTAATGTTAACGACCCGACAACATCCTGTCTTTAAGGCAAAAAAAGGATCGGTCATAAATAAGGCTACTGTGATCCAGTCTGTCCAAGCTGTGTCAACTTCTGGAAACATTTTCCAAATACTTTTAATCATCCACGACAAATTTCACGTGAAAAGTCATTACTGGGAATTCTCAAAATTATTGACAATAAGAGGGAATTAAAACATAACTCATTTTTGAATCCAGTAATGCAGGTTAGTCGGTAAATATTCTAAATTAATCATGGACTTGTTCCAAGTTCATTTTGTGTAAGAGCAGGTTATCTTTGTGGATTTCAAGCATCACGATTAAATCAACCTTTAACCATTCAATCACTTGCATTACCAAATTCCTACAGTGTTTCTCATACAGTAAGAGTCATTCACTACACAAAACACATCAACCACACTAGCTTTTGATGTAGTAAACTACAAAATTTGATTTTTTTTTAAACTGAGGTAGCCCCATTTCTGGTCAAAAAGCCAGACCAAAATTGGATTTTTTCTCCTGAAATGACGCCGAAGAAAACACTCAGAAGTCTAAGCGCCTAAGTTTTAATTATTTTATAAATTAGTAAATATTAACCTTTATATTAATTCTTCTGTTATATCTCTCTTTTCATTCTTTCTTGATGTAACTCATTTAAAAATCAGAAATAAATAATGTTCAATCGAGTTAGTTTTTTTTGTCTTCTTTGAGATCGTCAAATCGTTTTTATTTTTTTCTCTCGCTTGGTGGCGCTTTTATCAGCCCCAAAAAGAATAATCCAGAAAATACAATTTTCCAGATTTTTCTCGGTTTGAGGTTTTTCGAGTGGAGACTGGAAGAGAAGAGAAAATTTTCACTAAACTAGAATTGTTTAGAAATTCTACCAGACGAATATAAAATCGCTGGCTTATCTCATTTTGATAGAAATTAAATTTTAATTTTGAAACCAAAAATTTGAAAAGTAATGATGTTCGAGAGAGATTTCTGCTATTTTAACAGTCCAAAATATGACTCGCCGTTTGGTTTCGACCCGATGCAGGTTCCACAAGCTGATCCGTTTTTGAACTTTCACCAAAGAAGACGAGCTCCAAAACAAGAATATCGGAAAAAATGCCAATTTGAAAATTGTAATTTGGACAAGATATCGTCAGTCCAAAATTTTGGTCCGCACGGGCCACAGGATCTTTCAAGACCGATAAACCCGCCCCGAACGGTCCGGAAAGAACGCGGACAAATAACTTTTGAAGATAAGAGCCGCACTTTGGGCGATGATCACATCGATATCCCAATAAGTTTTACTAAAAAGATTCCAAAAGATCTCAAATCTAGTCCGACCAAACCAAAAAGCAATTCCAATCCAGTCCCAAAGCCGAAACAAAAAAATAATCGACCGAAAAAATCTGGAAGTCGAAATCAAACGAAACAAAAAGTCGAAAAAGAGCCGATTGCCAACATAGATGGCACTCGTCAGCAACCACAAAAATTGAATGTTGGTGACAGATCGAATTTGATCAAAGAAGAACCGATTCTTGTCCAGCTTTCGACTCCCGAAATCAAAAATGTTGATTTTGATCCATTTCAAGCCGACGAAGAAATTGAAATACCACCTTGTTTGTAAATTCTGTTTATTTTTTTGTCAATACTTAAAATTCTTCGTAAAATTTTCGATCTCGTTTGAAATTGTTCAGAGAGTGTGTTACACAGGTGTAGTACCTTGGCCACTGGTGTAGTAGGATAGAAGTGATTCAGGTCTCGGGCACAGAAATAGGTGGTGCTCAGCTGGAGCTATAGTTTAGAATTCGTCGTGAAATTGATATTTTGCTTGGGACTTTTTCTTTTTGGTGAGTGAACGACCGATTTCTTCAGTTTTATCAGAAGCCCACCAAATTCCCCAAGCGATTATTGCAACGAAAAACATTAATGTCCAGAATATCGACCCTGAAAAAAATATTCATAGAAATAATTCGACTGATTGAGTCAGAACGTAGTGTAGCTCGTGTGAATAAAACTGTATGTGGTTACCTTTGTGGGCAGCGGTAGCAAGGACACAGACAACAAAAGCGGCAATTAGTGTTTGAATATCATCCCAACTGAGTTCGTCTTCTTCCTCTCTGAAATGATTATCAGGGATCCACGGACTCGAACCGATCGGTATAGGGCGTCACACATTAGAGTGATCCCACCGGTCTTGAACTTGCACATATTACAGTAACCATCTCTCTAATAAGTGCACTTTATAACCCATTTCTTATATATGCAATTCCAAGGCCAAGTGGGTCACTCTATTGTGAGGATTACTTACAGGAACGTCTCTTGGTCATTCTCTGTGATATCATTGAGAACGTCGTTTTCTGACATATCTTTTAATTTTCTTAAAAAGGGAATGACTAATGGTCATAAATTAATTAGGAGTCATCCAAAACTGAATGACTCATTTATTTAGATCAGCTGAATTTGAACATACTCAAACCTAACCCAAGAATCTTTGCTAATTTTCTCTTTTCTTCCCTGTCCTCTCTGGTCACTAGGGCCTAGTTATAGTAGTGTGAATAGAGAAGTGGCATCAGTTGCGTATTATTTTGGCTAAAAATAGACGAGAGGGTCTTTCTCGCAGCATTTTTATAAAGATTGGCAACATTTTTTGTGAATTAAATTTTTAAAATTGCCACAATTAGATATCTGGCTAAAAATGGGTGAAAAACCAAATGACCGCCATTTGTTAAACATAACTTCCATTTTAAACAGGGTCAGTTCATTATGGAGACAGTGTCCAAATAAGGGTTAGGCCCGTTAACCGTTAGGGCCAGATGATCTGGCCCAGATCTGAATTAGGGTCCGCTGTTGGGCATAAAAAAATGTCGAATTTTTTTCTAGAACGTTTTCAAAAAATAAGAAAAAAATAGAACCACTTTAGTTTTCTCGAGGTGAGTAAATCAAACACATGACGAAAGTGGATGGTTCTAAATGTTTAAGGCTACGATATTGAACGGCTCCGAAAGTAGACGACTCGAAAATTGATTGGCCTTGGACTCGGTGATTTTCGCGGAATTTTCCACAGATTTCGTCCATATTTGCATTTCAACCGTCCACTTTCACCTCATATGATATGAGTCATATTAAATTGAGAATAGAAATTTTAATGTCTTGTGTTTGCATTTATTGGTGAGGGTGTCCTTAAATGAGCGATCTATTGTTTGAACTTTTGACGAATTGTGAGTCATTCCATCGCAACAGAGAGAAAAAAAGCCATTTTTGAAAAATAGAAAAAAGGTTTCATATAGGGAGTTCCACAGGTGAAAGTAAGTCACGTCAGTCCTAAAAAGACCGTTACAGTCGGCGTTTGCTTCAAAGTGGACAGTATTCAGGGGTAACAGTGGACTGTTGATCGACTTTGAGTTTCGGACCGTTTAATTTGACCCATTTCAGTCCACACGCTTTATCTTATCATAAATTTTAAGGAGAATGAGCATATCAAACTCACAATTGGCATCAGATCTGGGATGGGATAATGGTTGGGAAATCCCAGTCGCTAACGATGAAAATAAAACCCTTTCAAGTCAATTAGCTTCGAAAACAAGAGAAAAAGACTTATACTCAGGTAAAATCAGTTATCAACTGATAGTAAAGTGGGGTGCGTCTTCCCTAGTCATTTGTTCCAAATTCCGCGTGGGGCAGTATACAGGCCTCGCGGGACGGATTTGGTCCGCCTTCGTCCGGCGTCCGTCTCCGTCCCAGGACGGCCGTCCGCGTCCCGCGACCCCTGGCAGTATATAGAGGACAACAATCAGGAAAACGCACCAGACTTTACCGTTGTCGATTTTCAACTACTGCATCGGTCACTTTCGAGTCGAAAATTTGAACCGAGTTATATCAAACGGTCCGTTGATCACTGGTCACTTCTTCATTAAAAAAATATATTCAGCCGAAATTGAAACTGTATCAGAAAAATGCAAAAATTTAAAAACGCATTTGAAAGCTGTTCGTGATGAACTCAATAATAACCTTTCCATGCGACAAATGCGCCAAAATGAAGTCAACACCGAAAAGGTACAATTTTGGCGCTAGAGAGTTATGTCAGCACCAACCTGTTTTTTAGCATTTTGCTATGATAGCAGAGCGTGAACGAGGAAGACTTCAACAAATTTGTCGCCAGCTTGACAAGGATCGGGCTAAAAAAAGAAAAACTTTGCTCCTGGTGAGGCTCGAACTCACAACCTCCGCATTTCTTAATGTCTATAAGTACAGCGCGCTAACCGATTGCGCCACAGGAGCTGAGGTCACCTCCTCCATCGACTCGATTCGAATCGGTCGTCTTTTTCATTTTATTTTTTATCAAACTTTGACTCGATTAAAATTACAAAAAAGCGAACCAATGTTCGGCACCAATCACTGTTCCAAGGGATTCGAACGACCACGGACGACCATGGAGTGATGGCCAGTCTGTTGAACCCTGATTTGAACCCATTTAAAAGCGAGTCGAAGAGCAATTCGAACAGAGAAATCTTTACGAAAATAAACTTTTTACAAATAATTCAAAAATTGAAGAACTTAAAAATCAAATGATGTGGGATCAGCACGCTCTAGAAGCATGGTTAGAAGAATCTGCAAGAAGGGACGAAGATGCATTAGTCATTCAAAAATATAAAAAGCAGGATGACTCAAAAATTAAGGTAACGGGGGACATATCATATAGAATTGCCAGATCCTCGGAATTCAATCTACATATAGGATTAAATAGTAAAATATCTAGCGGGTCACACATTAGAGTGGAACACCCGGTCTTGAACTTGTATACATAAGAGTGGAACACATGCAAAGTCATATAAAAGTGTTCCACTGTGTGCAAATTCTAGACCAGGCGTTCCACTCTAATGTTTGACCCCCTATACCAGTCGTGAAATAAGGCCCGGAAAATGAACAAAAATTTTGTCCTTGAAAACTTCGAGTGAACTTATGATATTTTAGGAACTTCAACTGCTGATCGAAAAACTGACTGACGATCGAAATAAAGCTCGTCGAGGTCTTGAAAGCGAAACAACTGAAACTCTCACTTCTCAAATCGAACTCGAAAAACTCGCTGAAGAATTTAAAAGAGCTCATTCAGATAGACAAGGAACGATTTGTATTATAGCCTATAATATATTATATATACAATTCATAGGTCACCACAAAAATGTCACCAATGTTAACAGTCATGCTGTATTCTTTTTGTTAAACCAAGTCGTTTTTTCGCGATTTTGAGCCTAAATTATTTTTAAAGCTAATATTATTGTGCAAAATGGTTTAGCCGGATTTTTACCGGAAGTAGGCCGGAAATTTGAAAAGGCCTATATTTGAATCGAAAAAGATTTGATTACAACATGGGAAACGACGATTTCGAAATTGAAAGAGAGAGACAATGAGCTTGTTCAAGAAGAAATGAAAAATGTTGATATCAAGGAAGAACTTATTGCAAGAGAGCAAATTATTAAAGGTTCGTTCGTTATAAATTGTCATGTTTTCAAATTGATGCTTCTAGCTGATTTTCTGAGAGCCATCCAGTCTGAGCGCCATCCACTCGGCTAATTTTGAAAACTTTTTTTAATTAAATTTTAAAAATGAAAACCAACATTTTTTTAGAAAAACGAGCCTTCTTGAGCACGGAAAGTGAAAATAATATTGAACTGGAAAAGAAAATTGAAATTCGTGAAAGACAAAAT
>SCLD01047711.1:0-16547 GCA_004367895.1 Oikopleura longicauda | reverse complement strand
ACATACGGTAAATGGCCCATGACAATGCCTCCAGCTAATAATTATTATGAAGGTTTGAGCCATTCTGAAAACCTGAATGGACTGAATACTCTTTTCATTACTTTTTTCATGATAACGTTAAACTGATAAAACTGCAAGACTTTGATATATTTGACATAAACTACTGTGCTCATTTGCTTGTGTTATTCCTAAACTGATGGGATCGGGTCACTTCAGAATCTAGGTCACTTACGAAAAAGTCTCGAAATTATCATATTATCGCATTTTATTTAAAATAAAGATATGAATCGTATGGTTGAGGTGCTTGAAGCTCATTTTCCACAATTGGTGACTTAATGCATGTGCCACTGTCCACAAATTTATTTTTCGGCTTCAACAAGGTCTGAAAAATTATTACCAACCGCGGGGTCTTCAATTCCACAAATTTTTTGTTCGACCACGTCACACTAACTAACCGTTGGTTTCAAACTTTGAAGATCATGTCTCTTGCCCATCGATTTCAGTGTTTGAAAAAGTCTGGATAAGGGATTCATGATTCATGCACCGAAAATAATTCTAGAGAGTGATTTATAATTCAGGGTGCAGTTGAATCCCATGTCTTGTCATAACGCGATCATAAAATTTTTGAACTGAATGAACAACTGAGACCATACTCACACCAAGAAAGAAACCAAAAATTCCACCCATATCACTTTTAAGGTTTATTTTTTCAGTCACCTCGATCCGCGGTAAAGGGGAGGATAAGGCGATACTTTATATAATGACTATAAAGGGAATTTATATCAGGGTTATATCAGGGTTATCTGAATGGCGCCCTCTATATTGTATCTTCGGAGACTTGTCCCCATCTTTCTCTCTTATGTGAGCAAGTCCTGATTTATTCCCTTTATAGCCATTTCTTGCATATATTATTTCCGTATTCCCGGGCATCAAATAAGAAACCTTGGCTTAACATTTCTCCATGAGTATAATCAGCGTTTTCAGCATGAAAAACGATTTCACTCGATTGCATTTTAATTTCGCAAAGAAAAACTAAAATACAAAAATATTGTTTTCAAGAACGATTAAGGATGTCTGGGCCAATCTTCTCGAAAAATTGAGACAGCCTAAACTTGCCTTTGTAATCTTCAGTAAGATTTCGCCACATTTTTACCAAACGCATAACTTTCAAATCATTATCACGGTACTGAATCATATTTTGAAAACCCATTTTGCTAAAGTAAAGTGTGGTGCGCCTTCCCGATGATTGTCGTCTCTATACTGTCCATGCGAGAATCGCGTCAAATGACCATCGGGAAGACGCATCGCACATTACTAGCTTTCAAAAGAGAACTTTTCTCCGCAGATTTCTTGATTTACCATAATTCTATCGATGTCAAAATCATATTGTTCGCATCTTGGAGGACATTTTTGTTCCATATCATGGTCACCACTTTTAAATGAATCTACAAGGCCATTTAAAAAGCGCAATTATCAAAAACTAAGTTGGTTTAAAATAAAGGTTATTCCTGAGCCCAAGCAGGCCTTCACGGACGGGGTTCGTCTAGTGGTCCATCACCGTCCCTATCTATGTAAGAATATTGGTAACAAATGTTAACAATAAAAAATTTTCGTTCGTGGAGGCTTGAACTCTGGAAAATTTGGGCCTGTTGATCCCTGACTGTTGAGATAACTTCTAATAATGGGATTAACACACATCACCATGTCAGTATAATTGCAATTCCTAAACAAAATAAGTCATCAATATTATGACTCATATGATATGACTCATTTACGGCACTGGTCCGACTAAGAATCTTACCGCATATCATCACAGAATACCGATTCCTCTTGGAACCCAATGTCTTCATCAAGAAGCGACAGACAGCATCCACATTTGTATCTTCCATCGTTTTTTTATGATTTAACATAATCATATACCGCCTGTACAAAAAGTTATAAAAAGAGGTGGGAATCAGGAAGCTGATCCCCCGCTATATTTTAACCCAATTTGTCGTATGGCCAAACTAAGAACCTACAAAAACGATTCCTTATATTCTCTTCCGTTTTTTCTTGGTAACATCTATTTGCTTGTGGTTCTGGCAAACATTTGGTATACGGAGACCCAAGCAGTTTTGTTTTCGTGACCATAAGCTGTGCATGCAACGTCACATCCGATGTTAAACTGAAATTAAGTTTTTATTAAATGAGGAGAGATATGGAGTTTTCAGTATGAGTTATTTTTTACTTCCCGGTTCCCACTCGTTCCCGATTTTTTTTGAAAATTGAGTTCCCGGTTCCCACCCGGTCTGTTCCTGACTTCGTTCAAGGCTCGTTCTCGGCCTCTTGGTTCCCGTTCCCGCCGATGACTGATTAAGTAACCTGAGTTCATGATGTTCATTGAGTAGAATGTTTTCATCAAAATAGTAAAGTGCAAGACCCGCTCGGTGGCCATGCCAACCATACGACCAATCCGATTTATTCACAGCCATAACCAAGCTAAAATTCATTTGAACCACACATAAATAATCATCATTTAAATGATTAAAGAAATTCATATTCGATATTGACCTTAATGTATTCTCAGCCTGCTCTTCGGTAATATAGTCAAGTCTAAGAACATTGCATACTCCTGTTGGCGTCATCACGTGAGTCCACTGAAGAATCAAATAATTATTTTCGGCTTCAAAATGAAAAAAACGCCCATGAGTTTCAAGTTTTAACTCACCTGAGTCGCACAATTTTCATTGCCAATACGACACGCAATATGAACGATTTCTGATCGTGTTTGTTGCTGCATATAACGCAAGTTGACTTCTTCCAAATGAGGATCGCGCCAATATGCAGTTACATTTGTCTAAAATGTTTATAGGGGGTCACGCATTTGAGTGGAACACCCGGTCTTGAAATTGCAAACATAAGAGTCGAAAAATCATATGGAACCATTTGAAACACTCCAATGTGTGAAAGTTCTTTCACTCTCATAATACCCCCTATATCGCGTCGATGTTAGAGGATATTGGTGATATCTGATAGCTGATTTACCTTATACAGATCTAGTGTTCGTTTCATGTTCATATTTGGGTATTTTGTTTTCAAAGCTTGGCCAGGAATCAAAGGACAGGGCCTAAAGCTCGGCTGCCGGACAGAAGGCCTCCGTGTAATGTCGATGATTCCTTACTTGACGAGAATGTGATTGATAATTGCATACCATTATATTTGGAAATCGGGGGACTTTAATAAATCAAATATTGTTCTGATTGAAATAGTCCGGTTGAAACCGGTTTCATTCAACGTGACTTATTAACTACTACATTTGAAAACCTAATTTCAGCCTCTTCTTCTGCGAGAAGGCCCTTTCGTTTTATCTTACTGATCTGGTTTTGAATATGATGCCTATCAATTAAGTAGAATTCAATAATGTTTGTGAACTCTAGATCAAATGTTACACTCTGATGTAGTACCCCTAATAACAGATATCTGAGACATCGGATATTAACTGACAAACATAAATCACTGCAAAACCGTTCCTTATTTTATATGTCGAGTGAAAAGAATACCATTTTTGAAAATTAATACTGAAAATGGTCCCACTAATACAAAAAAATACTTAACTGGGTTTCAAAATGGATATTAAATAATTTTGAAAATACCCACAAAATTTCACGTCGAAAAACCCATTCCTAAATAGGGTAAAAAATTTACCAATTTCTCCTTTTCCATGATAAATGTTATTTTCATCGGCATATTTCCTTTTTTATATAAAAATATAAATAATATTCAGTATTCAAATATGAATAATACAAAATTCTAAAGACATTCGTGTAAAAATCATTTTTCTATTGACGATCACCATTACGGTATGACCATGAGTATTTATGTTATTCTGACGAGAACTTGAAATGTAAACTCAAATTGACTTCTTTGTCAATAATCAAATGACGAAAGGTTTGAAAAATATCACCGGTCGCATTCTATTCTGGCAGAACTAAAAAATCAGTGACGGTTCTACTTGTATGACTCATACAGTATGAGGCAGAGTTGGATGGGCACAATTAGTTTGACACGACCACAGTTTGCCACAGGCCTCTAATTTGTCATACTTTTCGAAACTAAGTTTGCCGTATCCCTTGTTTGCCCGTGGCTAGCGTGCTCCTGCCCAAAGTTACCTCCCCTAAGTTCGCTATACCCCTCCGACTCTGATATGCAGAGCATGATGGGCACGCGTGCCTCTGGTTTGCCCACATTTGCGATAACTAAGTTCGCCAAGCCACTAGTTTGCCATGCCTCTAGTTTGCCACACTTTCTGAAACTAAGTTTGCCCTGCTAAATTCCCCAAATTTGATTGAAATTTCAAAATAGCATTTTTGGGTGATTTTGATCTTTTTTATTTCATGTATAGAGTAGAGACAGTGAAAAGTCCAATACAGAGCATGGTGCAGTACCGGGAGGCGTGTTGTAAAAAAAACTGCGCGAATAAAGTTTGCATCGAATTTCATCCCACTTATATTTTCTTTGCGGGTACAAAATTTATGTTTATATCGTATTTGATTTTCCGGCTAGTTCTTTTTTGAATTTTATGATGATTTGAAAGGATACCGATATTCGGTAAGGAGAACTTAGGATTCCTGAGTCAGGAAACTCAACTGATTGGGTCATTGTAAAGTGCAACCTCAATCAACCTAAGTCCCATCAACCTGGGTGAAATAATGTAGAACATTAGTTCAGCAGATGGAAGATGCCGCTTCCGAAACAAGATATACATAGCGCCTCATCAAACCGGCTAAAATTTTCTTCTCCTGAGGAAAATTCTCGCTTCGGAAGACTATCGAAAGTGAAATAGATTTCGGCGAAATTTCGATAACCGAATCTGTTTACCGCGAGAATTATTATAATGATTCGTGGGACTCACAAATATGACAAGTTCCGTTGTTCATAAACCATCGGGCCCAAGGCGGCACCAATTTCCTGGATGCCGGTCTAATTTTTGTCTGTTGCCAGCTTTCATATTTTTCATAAAAAATGGTCCATATGTAACACACATTTTCCAAAAACGCTATAGTTTGATAAAGTTAAATTTCAA
Organism: Oikopleura longicauda; assembly: GCA_004367895.1. Classification (NCBI taxonomy): domain Eukaryota; kingdom Metazoa; phylum Chordata; class Appendicularia; order Copelata; family Oikopleuridae; genus Oikopleura; species Oikopleura longicauda. The sequence goes on along the minus strand of SCLD01047711.1, from coordinate 11,485 downwards.
AAATCACTTAAAATAATGTGAGATTCGTTGGTCAAAGATTATTTTTTTCAAAATTCAAAACTCTGGATTTTTTCGCCCTAATACCTCGTTTGAGCAAAATTTCGATCGGTAATTTTTTATTGAAAATCGATCATTTTCGAAAAAAAAATCTCGAAATTTCTGCCCAGGAAATTTTTCTATTCAAATATTTCATTTAATTTGAGGTGGTGCTCTTGAGCTCAATTGTGGTGGTGGTGGTTGTTCTAATATTAGAATAGCAAAAAGGTAAAGGGGCTAATGTTGATCTTCCCTGGGGGTTTATATTGAGCGCGTATCGTTCGGGATCGAGCTCAGAGAGAGACAGACTCACCTCAAAGAGAAAAAACTCCTCCGGAGGATCGAAATCTCCGCTTTAAAATAGACGAAAAACGTCCGGATAAAAACCGACCGGTACAGGCAGATGAGTAACCAGTACCAAGGTCAAAACCATTCACAAAAGGGAACTCCAATTACTCAGACGCTGTTCTTGAAGGAAAATGATTTTTGATGTGAGAAAAGGGAGGAAAAAGGGGATGGGGAAGGGAGAGAGAACGGGAGAGGACAGCCTCCCATCTCCCAAATATACCATAAACTCCTCCTCTGTTTCAAAAAAACCCTCGAATTCTCGGTCAAAACCGACATATAAAGAAAAACAATAAGTTCATCTTAGTCCAGACTGTGTGTAGGAGGTCGGGTAGGGGATAGGGTTGGTGATTCTTGACGCGCTCGGGGGAGCGAATTAACGAACACTTGTCATTTATGTAAGGATTATGCACTTAGATCGACAAAGATATAAGATTTCGGTAGACATTTCAGTGAAAGTAAGTTTAAAACTGACGTTATCCCTCATGATTTGGCCCAATTAGAACGCGAATCACCGTGTCAATTGAAAAACAATGATCTGAACCGGTTGACACAGTATGATTCCACTTAATTAGTAAGACATAGTAAGTTTGCTGACGAAAGTTGTATGTAATGTATAATATTGAGTTTATAGAAGGTAATTTTACGAGGTCATAAAATGTTTTATGGAATAAAATCGGCCAATTTTTAGTTATTTAAGTCTAATTTGGATGATAATGTATAAGCTTGGCAGAAAATGGGTTTCACCAATAGTCGGTTATATGGTCACAATTCACGAGAATCTCGATGGTGACGCGAAACGCTCGACATTGGCTGATTTCGGGTCAATTTTGCTCGTGATAGGTCGAATGTAGTTTTAGAGTTACTGAACTTATAATCCTGAATTTACTTTTTTGGATTAAATCGAATCAAACTTGTTCTTAGTAACCCTTTTCATTTGATTAACAGTCACGCACTGGTTAAGTGAGATTTCCTTTATAACAAACTGTAACATATTAAAAAGCGATAAGAATCTCCGAAAATGAAATCAACAGTATAATTTTCAAATTCACTTGAGTGATCTTCAAATTCAGTCTATAAGAAAGCGTCTACATCAGCTGGATTCGTTGTCGTACGGTACAGGCCCGTACATGCTTCCGTTCGGACCAGGCTAGAGAGGGGTGACCCATTAGGGTTGATTACCTGGTCTTGATCTTGCACATACTATACTGGGGTGGAACACTTCACATGTAAAATCGTATGAAAGTGTTTCACTCTAATGTGCAAGTTCAATACCGGGTGTACCACTCTATTGTGTGACCCCCTATATTGTCCAGTACAAACTGACCAATGATGATTCAATATCAGTTTTATGTTCGGTTAGTAAAATAACCGGATACCAGATATGATTCATTACGAGGTACACCGTAGTACGATATCCGTACATTTAAATATCATCATTGGAGTTTAACATTTCTATCGCAGATACACAGTGTGAATTTCACACCCATTTGAGTTACACAATTTACACAAAAAAATAGATTAGTAACATTATTCTAACATGTATCAACCAAGAAGCTAATTGTCATTTTAATATGGAACGGTTCGGAAATCTACTTTACGAACTTATCAGCCGATGTTGAAACGACTTTTGGCCCCGATCCTTTGGGACGTTGTAACTTTTGCCCATGTCTGGTACTAAACCCAGTTTTGGAGCCCGAACCCAACTCTTGAACTAACCAATAGACCTTAGTAAAATTATTTTGCATAGCTTCATATAGTTAAAATGATTTGACCTGAAAATGAACTCTGAACTTAATTCTTGACTAATAAAAATAAGAGGAGGGAAGAAGAAGGTGAGGCTGTCCTCCAAGCATCTTCCTTTGTGAATCAAGAAGAGGCTTCAGAGACTCGAGAAACTCAGATAGACCGTTCTAGATTCTTTTGATGATTTTATTCACTCTGATTCGTTGTCCAATCAGACCCGTTGTTCGGTCATCGTCGGTTTCGGCCAGTTTGTCAGCGTTTCCTACCATACGGTCGCGCTGTGGATCATTATGACACGAATGATTTTCGAAAAATGTAAGATTTTGAATTAATGATTTTTCTCTATGATTTTTGACATTTATGATTTCGGTAGTGTGACGTCATCGATTAGTCATGGATGCTTTAACTCTCATTGGGGCACCCACGCGCTCAATGAAAAGCGGTTATTGGTCAGTTATATAACAATATTGACTATTAATACTCGCTCCTGATTGGCCAATTAAAAACTCTTTTCGTGTTTAACCTCCACACATTTTATTTATTTCAAAAAAGAGAAAAAAATAGATTTTAATAAAATAAACGGTTAGGAGTTAAATTTGAGAAAAAGTTACGATGGAAGTTAAAATTGAGAATTATCAAAATGTGGAAACCAAGGTGAGAGAGGAAAATGTGATGAGGATCCGTTAGAGGGCGTAAGAGGAGGATAGGGCACAGAATCTGCCTCTCAATTCTACCTCCTATATACAGTACTCACATACCACGTGATTTATCAACTAGGAAAAAAATCTTATAGGAAGATCCTTCTGAGAATTCACTTCCTAGAATTTCACTTTGCCGTAGGTGGGGCGGGGGTTGAAACAAGTAAAGCGGGGTACGGGAAATATGGCGTGTCGTTTTATTGATCGCGTTTTGTATGGCAGACACTTTTTTTTTGTTCCAGCAGCTTTGATTATGCAGCGCTGGTAAATCTATCATAACCTCTATTTGAATTCATTTTTCCCAAAATTCAAAAATTGACTTTCAAATAATTCCTATTGTCTTTTTGGCAAAAAAAATTTGCATCAGATGGATTTTTTTTCTCAACCATCTTTCCAGAAGAGCGATAAAAAGAAAAAAGTTCATATTTATTTTTCCGTATGTACCTGGTTAATTTGAATCATGAATCAAAATCGCCTGCATACGAAAATGGCAGATATTTTTAAAAATTTTTACGAACAAAATGTCGGAAAGTCGAAATTTTACAACATTTTGCTATTCAGAATTTTCAACATAAATATTTTGTAGAAATTCTGCACCACCCACGCTTTTTGCCCTCCTCTCATTTGGAAAAGTTTTGTGTCCAAGAGGGTACGCGTAAATCTATCACGTTTATACTTCTCATACCTTTCGACCCCCTGGAACAGAAATGTTTTGCAAAGGAGAAGAGGGAGAAAAAGCGTGGGTGGTGCATAATAGTTACAAAATATTTATGTCCAAGAGGGTATGAATTCAAATTGACATGTGTTATTTCACCCAGAAAATCTCTAGAAATCTCAATTCATATTATTTTTTTTTCTGGCCCTGAATTTTTTTTAAATCATTTTATAGACACAAGATGGTTCTCAAATGCAGCCAAAGACAGTTTATATCCGACAAAAGGTTGATCGGAAGGAGCCTACTAGGCTGACGTCATCAAATGGTCAAAATTATGAAGTCAAAGGCTCGTGCTCTCAACATTTTACATCTAGGATTACTTGACTCATAGATAGGTACAGTTCAGTGGGGTTTTAGGATGTTTCGAATGCGCTCGACTATAATCCTAGAATTTTCACTCTAAAGATCATTTTATCCGAGGAATCGATTGCACTTATCAAAATTTGAAAACCAGGCGGTCAAAATTGAGATTTTATACTTTTACATAATAGATTACCAGCTGGTTCACCAACATCCTAGTCCAAACCCAACCTTTTTATTGCATTTTTGAAAATTTCATGAAAATGGTTCAAAATAAAAAATTTTGGATGGATTATAAGTACCAGTCCTCCCCACTGAATTGTACCTACTCATAGATTATGAATTATTTTCGTTTTGACAAAAATAGTAAGAATATAGCGCTCACGCCCACACTCGCTGGGACAGAGCCACCACAAACCCCACTTTACATGCACCAGTTTGAGAGTTCGTTTTGAGTAGTTCAAGGAAATGCACCAATCAGAAAAACAATTGCCATTGTCAACAAAAATTCATCCAATAACTATCAGGTAATTTCAAATAATGAAAATATTTCCCCCTTTTTTCGTGAATCATATACATAGTGATGAAACAAAACCAATTATTTCAGTCTTCAACACCTCGAATTGTTCATGCGACACAAAAATCCAATGGCCAACCACTAAGGATTGTTTTGACAAAACATAATATATAATGGCTATAAAGGGAATTAATATCACGACTTGCTCACATAAGAGAGAAAGAGGAGGACAATTCTCCGAATATACAATATAGAGGCCGCCATTCAGCTAATCCTGATATTTATTAACTTTATAGTCATTAGGAACTACATACCCTCTGGGACAGAAATGTTTTGTAAAGGAGAGGTCTAGGGAAAAGACGTGGGTGGTGCAGATTTGAACAAAACATTTATGTTCCAAAGACGAAATATTATATTAACTTTCGTCTATTCGGTTTAGTGATATAAAACGTATGACGAAATAAAATATCACATTCTGTTCACAAAGAGGAAAATTATAATATTTTGATTAGTTTTACTTTCTGTAAGGAGAAATTTGAGTCACGGCGCGTGACTTCCTAACTATTTCGTTTTGTGAAACCATTTGAAAGTCAAGGCCAACCAGTCTATGCTACACTAAATACAGTGCGAAATCAGGGAAATGAGAATCAGCCAATCAGAAACGGACCAATTAGATTATCGATACCAAAAAGTGGAACGACGACAGCAAAAATAGTAACAAATAATAGAACGTATCAAGGTGGCAATGTTGTCAGTCAGCCAATCAGAGTACAACTCCGTCAGCCATCATCCAATCAGAATTCGGGTCAATCATCCAATCAGGGTGGATCATCTGGAACAAGGACAATAATTCAAACTGTTCAAATGCCTCGTTCTCAACAACAGGCCCAAAGGAACCGTTTTTCACAATTCAAATTCATTTTAGATGGTTAGATCATAGGCTATGATTCATAGCAGAATCTGGATAGGAATCTGATGACTCATACCTATATCGATATAGTTTTTATTCTTACCTCCTAAAATTCAATCAGCTTTCGTTGGTTTGTGAAAAACTAAACTCAGAAATTCTCGTTATGCAACCATCAAACAAAATGCAATTATAGGCACGACAGATAATGGTCGTCGAGTGATACAATCGAGAAATTTTACACCGTCACAAAATACTTACAGTAAGAACTCGCTTCCTTAGACTGTTATAATATTTTCATTTAGCTGATGACCAAGGTAACGAATATTATAATCCGCCACCCGCGAAGAAAAGACAAAGAGAGACTCGTGAAGATGAAGGTGGTCCAGGATATGTCAAAGCAAAGGGCACATGGTATCGAGCTAGAAAATGTCATAAGGTAAATTAAATCGAGGTCCAGTAAAGACTGTGAAATAGGTGTTCGTACGCGGACACATCAGATGTTTGAAAGGCTCCCAAAATGACCGTTTATTTTCCACCAAAATGACCGGTGTTTCATAATAACCGTTATGTTTACTTAAATGACCGCTATTCTCAAATTTGAAAACGGGTCATTTTGATCATCACAAACCAAAATGACCGTTAGACAAAAATATCGGACCTTTTGGTAACGGTCATTTTGGTAATAATTCAAATTTTTTGCTCTTATGGGTTCCCCCGATATCAGGCTATATCTGTTTCACAGTCGTTCGTATAAAAAACCGCCCTTATTATATGGACTTTTCTCTTATAAATGTAATTCTAGTGTGATAAAACATTTCCTTGGGCGTCATCTCTCCGTCGTCATTTGATGACTCATACTGGACTCAAGCCATATTGCTGTGCTGCATGTAAAGCTCAATTCACAACAAAATCAAACTTGGAACGGACAAGCAAAATATATTATAAAATTATCACAGTCAGATCTACAGCGCCAACTAGAGGAAGAAAACGAAGGAAAGTGGTTGCACCTTTGATGAGTCATGAGTAGAGCGAATTCCGTTGAGATAGTAGGTTTAAAAAGTTGCCATGAAATCACTTTGAACCCCATTACGGGGTATTTCGAACTCTAGGAGTTCAGTGGTGGTGTCAGATTTTTTGTCACGTGATATTCCGGTTCAAACCGCCAAATATTAGCAGGAATCATTCTGAATGACCTTTCATGACCTCCGGTGGTGACACCAAGTGAGCCAAATGTGCAACCAAAAGACAAAGATTTGAATACTGAACTGTTTGGTGACAATGATGACAGAAGAAATAATAAAGTTGTCAACAGAAATAATCAGCCGAGACGAAATATTGTTGTTCAGCAATCACAACCACAAACGCAACAATATCAAGACACTAAATATATTAAATACGAATACCAACAAGAAAAAGAAATTGTATATGATATTCAAGGTATGATTCATAAGTCGCTTGACTAGGGTGAATTCCGAGAAATTTGAAAATTTTCATTTTGAAGCCTAAATTTTCATTTTTGATGAAAAATCACAAAAATAATAACTAGGGTGAATTCATGGATTTTTACGAGTTTCGCGATTTTCCTGAAAATGACCATTCCGATAATGACTATTTTCGTAAAAATTTTTTAAAAATCATATATAGGGTGATTTCGTAAAAATCCAAGGATTCATCTTATCTATCATTTTTGTGATTTTTCATCAAAAATCACAATTTCGGCTCGGAAATGAAAGTTTTGAAATTTCTCGGAATTCACCCTACGCATGACCAATTCGAAAAGCGCATGATGTTATTACGTTCGGACGAGCTAAATATGATTTTTTTAATTTTAGATTCGAATATGATCGGAAATGATAGTGCGATCGAGTATCACGAGGAACCTATCGAATACCACGATCAGGAATGTTACTTTTTTTTCTAAATCGAGACTGAAATAGTTCTGAAATTTTGTAACTATAAATTTGATATTATAACATATCTAGCAAAATAAAATATCATATTCTGCTCATAAAGCGGAGAACGAATCTCCGACTCAAGCAATATAGAGGACGCCTTTTCGGAGAATATAATATTTAATTCCGTGACATATGGTATAATATAAATTTTGTCTGGATCAAGTAATATTCCAAAAAAGCCAGCCCAGCAAGGAGAAATTCAATACGAAGAAGCTCCAGTTCAGGAAGAAACGTATGTACAACTAATATTTATTGATTTCAGTTTTGGACTTATACTTTTTCGGCTAAAAAACTGGCTTCACGTCACCTGATATGTTTTTGAGTTCAATTTAGCCAAACAAATTTTAGGCCTAATTCTCTATCCCCCTTATTCACTGCGAGTATGATATTTGAAATTATAAATTCGTTTAGTCAATACGAATATCACGATCAGCAGGATGGAATGGTTTATAAGCAAGAACAATACGAACAGGAAAACGAACAGTATCAAGAATATGACCAACACGGTAATCCCATTCATCGCGATGATCAGGAACATGGGATTATTTGACACTTTTTCGAAGTATAGAATCGACGACCATCGGGAAAATCCACCCCACTTTATTAATGAAATGAAACGATGAATTTCTAGACTCAGAAATCGATTGAATATGGTGTCATTCTATTTCAGAGTCGTTCTATGTCGGATCCGCATCTTTTCGACATTGATTTTGAAAATAAAATGGCTTTAGTCTGGACTACCCTTAATTTCGCTCGAAATGACAATTTTCATCCCTCAAAAAGGTATACGATCAAGTAGATCAAGCATACGAACAGGTTTACGATCAGGAACCAGCACAGGAACAGGTTTATGATGATCAACAACAATACGAACAGCAGGGTAACGAACAGTACGAACAACAAGAATACCATCAAGAACAGGTTTGTAAACGAACATGTTCGCATAATTTGACTAATTTGCGCTTAGGAACACCTTCAACCAGACGAACACCCTCAACAGGATTACCACGAACAAGAATATCAAGAACAACATGCCGAACAAGGCGAATACCAGGTAAGAAACATTTATACGAACATGTTCGATTACAAGAACATTTTAGGAACACCCTGAACAGTCTCAGTATGACCAAACACAATACGACAATGAATATCACGAACAACAAAACGGTGGAGAACAGGTTGAATATCAAACCGAACATCAGGAACCACATCCTCAGGAACATCAACCTGTCCATGACGAGCATATTCCAGAGGCTCACGAACAAGAACAAGATGTTCCTCAAGAACACGAACAGCAGCAGTATCAGTAATAACGTCTCAAAACAGGCGTGTCTCTCGTCTCATGTTTATCACGTGATCAGATTGTCTCAGGCATGCCACCACTGTATCCGCTCATTTACCTTGTTTGTGTCACGAACAGTCACGTGACAATATTGTGTCACATGTTCAGTATTTTGTCACTCATCCATTCGCTCCATAGCATTGATCTTATACTGCTAAATTCACGCAAAAACTATTATAATAATATTGCTGAATTTCTTACCAATTGATCACATATTATTTCAGTATATTTCCCTTGTACTATACGCGGCCTATCTCTTCTTCGGTCAAAAATGGTATATTTTATGTGATTTTCGAGAAAAATGACATCAAAAATCAAATTTTTGGTACGAAACTCAAATATCAGATATCTCCATTTCTCGCGAAAATCAACCTAAATATGACTCATATGTATTACTCATGACCGACTCAGATCAGAACCTATCTTCACACGCTTCTTACACCAACAACAAAAAAGAGTACTCCGGACCCATTCCCGTTAGTCAAGACCTATTTTATGACGTCATAGACCCCTTCCGAAATATTCTCCGAATATTGACCTTCGAAAACGCAATCTTGTCTGCCAAATCTAAATTATTTTCAAAATTTGCACTCTTATTGTTATTCAAATAAATAGTGTTCAATGAAATAACCGAAAATTTTGTTTTACTACTGTGATGCGACGGCTAAAGTGGGGTGCTTCTTTCCGGTAGTCACTTTGACCAAGTGCCTTGGCCCGAATTGAGAATTTAGATGGGGTCGATTGAAATGACCTTCAGCAGTCGATCTGAAAAAATCTTCCAAGATTTGGCAATAAGGGTCGGGTACCGTGTAGTCGTTCAATTTTAGTGCCAATCAGAAAGGCTCGTGCGAGAACGGTTGCCCTAGAACTGTACTTCCATAGTCTTCGTGAGGAGATGTTGACGTAATTGATTTTTCAAATATGAAATGAAAGAGGAACTTATGAAAAATATATTTTTTCAAACCGAAGTCCATTCTATAGCTTCAGCCAAAAGTTCTGAACGTTTTAAAAATCACATTCATGCCTTGAGACTACGGATTTGAATGCGAGATTTGGTCATTTTCTAGCATGTAGGGGCGGAGTTCAAAGGGTATCAAAATTCGTGTGAGCATGATAGGAATTTCCTGGTGCCAGTTTTCAATGAAAAACTTTTCAGCGTCATCCTAAAATTTCTGTGACAGGCACTGATTGTGAATTCTAAAGTCATTTTTCGTCTCAAAAATGTGATAAATGGTAATGCAATGATGGTATAATTTATGATAGTGATTGAGTCGCTTCATTTAAAGTCGTTAAAGAGGCTTAAAGAAATGTTGGTTATAATAATAACAACAGGTGAACTCCGACCAATTTTACTTACATAATATGTAAGACATCGATAAGTCATTGCAAGATTAAAGTCGTAAAATTGACACTTTGCGGTAACCGGGACTATATATGCGAAACTGATTCCTAGAGATTTAGAAGAAATTGTATTTCATACGTTATGCGGCATAGCTTATGCCAAATTTATCAAGAAAAGTGAGAACTACAGCTGGTTTGACGACTTGATATAATATCAAAGCATAAATTATGAGAAAAAGCCGATAAAACGGAGCAAGATTTGAAGATCAAATCGAATTCAGAATCACGAATTTTTGATTAAAAGTTGTCCGGAAATCAGTCTTTTGCAATTTCAAAGTTGAGCATTTTGTTCTGACGAACCCTTAATTAATTAAAATTATTATCCAGCCGATGTCGAGAACGATACCAAAAGAGTTAAAATGTAACTGGCAAACTTTTGTCGTATTGGTCTTTGGTAAGTTTGTTAAATCTTTAAATATGGTTATCATAAGTTTATCATTAACAGTCACGTTACGAGCTGGGTCTCCACAACCGATGGCCCACAACCGATGGCCCACACCGATCGGCGATGGGTTTGCTTTTGAGGAAAGTAACCTTTTTGCGTCCTTGTAACTTGGATTTTCAGTGATACATTCTTCTCAAGGACAAACAGATGAAAGTGATACAGCCCATCTCAATGATTATTTTGATGTTCTCGATGAATTGGCCGAGCAAATAGATAATGATGTTAATATGCTGGATGATTTAGTCATGGAATCAATGACGTTGGTTTCCGAGACAACAGTTAATAATTTTGATGCATCGTCAACAACAACTTCCATTTATCATTCAACTCACGCAGAAACTGAATCAACTAGTTACCCGGTTCGTTGCAAAGTTTTGTGTCAAAGTTTAATAAATTCAATCATTTATTTTAGGAAACATCCAAATCATCGACGACTGTCATTATTCAAGCCTCATCCTCCGCCATGACCGGACAATCAACACAAGTCGGATATACAACAGACTCAGATTCAACAAGTGACACAGCAATGAATGCAACGGTCCATTCAACGATAGATACCGCACTAGATACAAAAGAAAATACAACAGTAGATACCACGAATGATATCACGATAGATAGAACAATGGATACTACGTTGGATACTTCGGTGGATAAAACATTTGGAACCACGGTAGCCACCACAGTTGATGCAACAGTAGATACCACGGTATTAACGACGGTAAATAACACAGTTGATACCACAGTAGATACCACATTAGATACGTCAGTAGATACTACAATAGATATCACGGAACAAATGACGGTTGATAACACCTCAGAAGATACTACGGTGAATACTTTGGTTGATCATACGGCGGATACTACAGTACATTCTACAGTTGATACCAAGAGAGATACCACAGTTGATACCACAGTAGATACCACAGTACCAACAACGGTTGATAACACAGTTAATACCACGATGGATACTACGGTGGATAACACGGAACCAATGACGGTTGTTAACAAAATTGATACCATAGAAGATACAACAGTTAATACTTTGATTCATCATACGGTGGATACAACAGTATAT